>SNQJ01S0066993.1:17910-39888 GCA_010110895.2 Picea sitchensis | reverse complement strand
GCTACCTTTGAAACAAAAGACTTCCCTGGGTTGATAATTTATGTTTCACTTGGTTGTTTGAAATTAATTAAGCAATTATAGTGACCAACAGAGAACAGGGAATTAAAGCCACAACTAGCGACAAAGGCCATAGAAGCATCGACTGTACAGAGTCATGGAGGGAACATGGCATGGATGAAAAGGAATATTAGAGAGGTGTGGAACGTTATTGTCTAGCTGCGAGATGTGAAAAGGCTGGCAGAAGAAAGGCACATGAAGCATCCCAGAGAATACGAAGCAGCCAAATAGGAAATTTGTGTGGCTCTTGCCAACACACAAAAAGAGAAAGTTTAATGGGCAATATTTTATTCATTGTAGTTTTGGAGTGATATGCATCCTTTAAAGCTTCTTACCATTTTGATAATGGTTACGAGAATCGAACAATTGTTTGTTGCACACTACTTTACAAAAAATAGATGCATAACAAAAGACAAAACCAACATTGCAAACAACAAGTTTGAAGAGACAATTGTTCAATAGGATACCCGATCAAGAGATACAACGACATATTTTTTCTTACATCAGATTCTGACCGATGATCAAACCCCGTGACGAACCTGAAGGCATTCGTTAGTAGACATGCGTGATTGTTGCCTACTTTTGGATAGTACCATACAAAGAGTCTCTGGCGCATGTCACGCGTTTTTTCTAGTTTAGGGTTAGTAGTTAGGAAGCAGAGCAGCCCAAGCGGTGCCCGAGTTTATATATTTCATCTTTTTGATGTAAGCTAGGTTGGTTAGCAAATTGAGAAAATGATTGCTATTGGATGTAATCTAATTTTTTGACTGAAATTTAATGCAAAGGTCCTGCGATTTGATGAAAAGATTCTAGTTTTGATAGTAGGATGTATTGTGTCTCGTTCTTTGCATATGTGTTTCATGTGACCTTTTATTTCATATCTTATATTGTCTATTTTGGAACGAATTTTTGAACCTGTGGATTCGTTGTACAATGCCCCTTGTTCGCACCACTTAGAAAAAATGTTTTCCTCCCAAGCTAACTCTGAATTCGTCCACAACGATGCTCTTGAGTTACTTCCTTTGTTTTTTCTCCCGCCACACTTTACGGTTTACATTGAAGGTTGTTGCCCGCCTAGCCTTCTCCTCTCAAATCTAGTCACTTCTGTCTCTTCCTCATATTGACCCCATAGCCCGAGTTTTACTTTTCTACGCCAATATAACCAGAAACCATTTTACCATAAGTGTTAAAGCTAGTCATTCTTTTAAAATTCATATCTTGCATGGAGACTGCACCATTTCTGAGAGAGCCCTCTCCATATCCGAAAGGCTAGTTTTGGGTCTCAAAGTTGGTTGAAAATTTTACCTTCATCGTCTGTTTGTCAACCGAACAGATTTATGGAGTGCTAACATTCTGGCGTTGTTGTCGGGGAAGAAGTTGAAAAGATTTTCCCTGGGAGAACGACAAACATTGCAGTTTGACCCCTGAGGGTAATAGAGGGACAAACACCCATACCGGCTGAAACCTTTACCTTGGTGACTCCAGTCCAAACAAACCAGTAGCCCCAATTAGCACTACTCAAGAAACCTAGCTCCAAATACATTTTACACCAGAGCGAATCTCGACCCAAATCCCTCTGAGCCTGTATACGACCCCGAGAAGATTCTTCACAAGGCTAGAGAGAAGGTTCCAGACCCATTTTATTTCCTGGACATAAGTCTTTCCTTGCCCAAAGACGATGCACAGAGCATTGACGACCTTGATTTTGACGCACTTTTTGAGTAAAATCTATTTAGGTCTAAGTTGGAAACCAGTTTGGACAAAACTGTTTTCAACCCAAAAAATTTCCAAGCCCTGGTGACAAATAATATCTCCCAAAATCTGAATCCCCCTAGGGCTATGGGTGCCATATTTTCTCCCCTCATCCTACCAGCCCAGTTACATGACTTGCCTCAGAATTATAGCCAAATAATCTAACTCTACGACGCTGAGGGAAATGTTTCCACCGAGAAACATCTGGAATGGTTTAACGACTTTGTCGACCTAGGGGAGGTAGACTACGCGGATGAAAACATGAGGATTTTTGCGCAAATCCTTTCCGGAGATGTAATAAAGTGGTTCAAATCCCTCTTGCCCATGAGCATTTGGGACTTCACAACGTTCAAAAGGACTTTTCTAAATAAATGGGAGAATAATAAAAACCCTTTGCAGCTGCTAGAAAAATACAATAACATGAAGAAAGCACTGAAGGAAACGGTGAAGGAATTCTCAGCTCATTTTTTGAAGGTATACAACTCCATCCCTGCTGAAGTAAATCCCTTTCCTAGTGGTGTACAGTTGCAATACACATATTCCTTCGACAGTGACTTTGCTCTACTGTTGAAAGAAAGAATATCGACGAGTCTGGACACCATAATGAGTAACGCTGTCGAGGTTGAAGTGAACATGATGGCATTGGGAAAAATCAAATAAAATTTTAATAGGGGTGACAAGAGACCTCAGGGAGATGAAAAACTGTCGACGTCATGGTCCTCGGATGAAAAATTCGACATGATGATGAAGACCATGGAAAAGTTGATGGAGAGAATGTCTATGGGAAACAAGCCTGTTGCGCGAGAACAAAATGACCCACAACCCATAAATCAGAATCTTTGGAGGGGTCGGATTCCTCAAATCAAGCAATGGGACCTAGGTGACTAGAAAACGAGATGTCCTTTCCAGAGAAACTATGCAGATGAGGATTTCGACCAGTCTTCCGACGACCAGATGCATTATTGTGATGACAAAAACCCGTGTGTGTTCTTGATGAAGAGCGAACATGATCGATACATGATCCAAAATGAATACTTTGCACTGGAAATCGATGATGATATGATACTTGAAAAATATGATGCACTGTCTTGGGAGATGGAAGAATTGAAGAAAGGTTATCAAAATGCTATCATGCAGTTCCAGAAGAAGTACAACCTCCAGAGTAAAGATGCACCTGCTGAGATGAAACAAACAGACTCTGTAAAGAAGCCTACAATGGACAAACCTTCCACGAGCCAACCGAGACTCGATAGCACAGCCAAGGATGCAACCGAGAAAGAGAATTCGAAGGAGGAAGTCCCCAAAAAATTCCCGGAGACAAGCCGGGAGACGAGCGGAAAGGAGGTAGAAAAAACCTGTTCCCCTTTCAATTTTGAACACGAAATGGCCAAAATCAAAATCTCTGTTCCATTCAATGATCTTATTAGAAAGGGTGAGTATCGTGAACAAATCATTAAAATTATAAAAGTGGGAGGGACCCCCAATACTTTGAAAATTCATGGCGACCACCCTGCCATCTTGTTTGGTCCGCACGTCGAAGAGACAAGCGATGATGAAGATGTCCCCCCTTTTTATGTCAATCTAAAGATCCATGATATGAACTTGCATAAAGCCATGCTTTATTCTGGCACATCACACAATATCATGCCAAAGGTGGTCATGGACGAGTCGGGTTTATAGGTCACAAGACCATACAATGACCTTTTGTCCTTCTATTCGAGGAAAGTTAAATGTTTAGGTCTTATCAAAGACCTGGTCATATCATTGGCTCAAATTCCTGCCAAGAACATGGTGATGGACATAGTTGTCATAGACATACCTCCGAAGTTCGGCATGATGCTCTCAAGATCATGGGATGGGAATTTGAAGGGCACGTTGTAGATGGATATGACTTATGCCACTATCCCTATTTTTGGCCACGACAAAAGGCTGTACAGAGAAGTGGTACTAAAATACATGGTAAGCAACAAGACGCAACCCCACAATCATCCTATATGTGTTGTCGACACCGAAGTGGGTTTGTCTATATTCTAAAAAGACTTTATCCTTGGAGAAGAAGGATCGAATACCACCACGACAACTGACGAGAAAACTGCACAGGAAACCATAGAGTGTGCCAACCCAGAAGACCACGTGGAAAACGGGGTGTGGAACATGAATTTGGATGGCACAGTTAGCCGAGACAGAGTTGGGGCTGGTATATGGGTGAGCCCCCCTAAATCAAGCACAAAGTTGCATTCATACAAGATCTCATTTGAATGCACTAAAAACATGGCCGAGTATGAAGCATTGATCTTGGGCTTACAAGTTTTGAAAGAACTAGGCACGCATAGGATAGGAGTGCATGGAGATTCCAAGATGATCATAAATCAGGTGAAGGGTGTGTATCAGACCAAACACCCCAGACTGCGTGCGTACATAAATCTGGCTTTGGACCTTCTCGAAGGATTTTTGGAGTATGACCTAACTGCTATCCCCAGAGAATAGAATTAGGTCACCGGCGCATTGGCCACCTCGGCCTCAGTTTTCAAGATTCCCACTCTTCCAGATAAAATATATGAAATCGAGGTCAAGCATAGGCTGACAGTACCTGACAACATCAAACACTAGCAGGTATTTGACGATGAAAAACAGGTGGAAAGGTTCCTCCTCATGAGCGACGAGTTCTCTAACACAAACATCAATGAGGAATACTATGATGACGAAGATGAGGGCATAGATGCACATAGTGACAACGACCCGTTCCAAAACCAGATTTCAAGAAGGGATATAATACAACTGAAGAACAATATTATTCCGAAGGGGTTGGTGCCACTAGAAATTTTGTTTGACAAAAATGATGTGGCTAAGAGCCCCAAGATCACTGCAAGCGTAGAAGACATGGAAGACTGCAACACTGGGACCGAGGCAAAGCCGAATATGGTAAAATTATAAAAAACACTCAGTCTGGAAATCAAGCAAGATTACATAAAACTCATGAAATATTTCTCGTATGTTTTTGTGTGGAGCTACGATGATCTAAAAGTGTATGACACGAAGGTGATCCAACATGTTATCCCTCTCAAGGAAGATTAGAAACCTTTCAAACAAAATATGATATGGATAAACCCCCTGTTACTGCCATTGATCGACAAAGAGGTGAATCTTTTTGATGCCAAAATTATATTTTCCCTAAGATTCTCGAAGTGGGTAGCTAACTTACTACCTGTGAGAAATAAAAGTGGTGAAATTAGACTATGCATAGACTTCCAAAATTTGAATAAGGTGTCTCTCAAAGACCACTACCCCCTTCCCAAAATAGACTACATATTGCAAAAGGTGGTGGGATCTCAGAAGATGTCCATGATGGACAGTTTCTCAGGATATAACCAAATCAGGGTCCACCCAGACGACAGAGAGAAGACGACTTTCACCACTCCGTGGGGAACGTTCATGTACGCTAAGATGCCATTTGGCCTGATGAACACTGGTGCCACTTTTTAGAGGGAAATGGACATCGCATTTTTCGATAAGAAGGAAAAATTCATTGTGATTTATCTTGATGACATCACAGTGTATTCTACCTCCGACAAACAACACCTCGAGCACCTAAAGATGGTTTTCTAGAAGTGCAGAAAGTTTGACATATCACTGAATCCAAAGAAATCTCATTTTGTAGTGGAGGAAGGCAAGATTTTGGGGCACATCATTTCCAAAGAAGGTATTAAAATAGACCCCAACAGGGTTGAAGGGATTTTGAAGATAGGCACCTCGCGCAGTAAAAAGGACGTACAATCTTTCCTGGGTAAGGTGAACTTTTTGAGGAGATTTGTCCCAAAACTGGAAGAAATCATAAAACATATAACTTGTATGCTCAGGAAAGGAAATGATATTAAGTGGAACCAAGAGGCCAAGACTTCCTTCGAAGACATAAAAATGGCTCTGACTAAAGCCTTGGTGTTAGTCAATCCAAAATTTATGAAGGATTTCCTCCTTTTTTCATTCGCCTCAGAACACACTATCACCGGAGTATTGTTGCAGAAGGACGAACATGATTTCGAGAAACCCATAGACTACTTCATTCGGATGCTGCGCGAAACTCCCCTAAAGTATGACATTATGGAAAAACATGCATATGCCTTAGTAAAATATTTGAATAAATTCACGACATACATAGTGCACTCCCATGTCAATGCCTATGTACCCAAGAGTTCAGTAAAGGACATCCTAACTCAGCTTGATCTGGAAGGAAGGAGAGGAAAGTGGATAGAAACTATGTTATAATATGACCTTGATGTCAAGCCGACAAATCTGGTCAAGGGTCAGGGCCTCGCAAAGTTGATGGTGCAGTCAGACTGCGACGCTGTAGGTATGAACTTCATTGTCGATCTGTCAGAGTGCACTCAAGAAGAAAAAGCTGTGGTGATGCCTCAATGTTTCATTGATTATCCATGATATTTAGATATCTTGTATGTATTGGAGAATCTCCAGGCCCCTCTAGGCGTGAGTAATAGTAAGGAAAGATTCCTCAAGATTAAAGAGGTTAAGTTCTGTGTTTTGGACAATTCATTGTATTGGAAAGACCCCAGAGGAATACTGTTAAGATATTTGTTGGAAGACGAGGTGAAACATGCCATACAAGAGTTTCATAGAGGTGACTACGGAGGGCACCACTATTGGAAGAGAACCATGCACAAGATCCTGAGGGTGGGTTATTACTGGTCGACAATTTTCGCTGGAGGATATAAAGAGGTCTCCAGCTGTCACAAGTACCAAATTTTCGACAGGAGAAGAAATCTATAGCCCCTATCGTTAAAGCCTATCTCAGTCGAGGTGCCTTTGATGCAGTGGGGCCTAGATTTCATAGGAGAGATAAACCCACCATCCTTCATGCAACATAAATGGATTCTCATGACCATCAATTAATTTATGAAGTGGATTGAGGTGGTCCCCACAAAGCAAGCCACCGACGTGGTCATCATACAGTTCCTAGAGACAAACATCTTCTCAAGGTTCGGTTGTCCTGTTAAGATCATAACAGATAATGAGACCACATTCAAGTCTAAAAGGATGAAGAAGTTCTACAAGGATTACAACATAACCTTGGGGCATTCCATGACATATTATCCACAAGGAAACGAGTTAGTATAATCCTCGAATAAGATCTTGACCAAGATCATCAAAAGGCTCTTGCAAGACAACAAGAGAGCCTAGCATAAGAATCTCATCTATGCTCTATGGGAAGATCGGATTACTACCAAAAATTACATATCAATGTCACCTTTTCAAATCGTTTACGACATAGACGCGATCTTCACTACTACGCTGGGAGTGCCCATCAAGAAATTGTTGCAAGAGTAGGAGTCCGAGCCAAATGATGTGTAGAGGAGGATAAACCAGCTGATTCACACGCAACAGAAGAGGGAGCAGGTATATAATCGATCTCAACTCCATCAGGAGAGGATAAAGAAATCTTTTGACAAACATTCCAAGAAAGAAGATCTTCAAGTGGGAGATCTGGTGCTGAGATGGGACGCAAGAAATGAAGATAAAGGAAAGCATGGAAAGTTTGATCAACTTTGGATGGGGCTGTACAAAATCAACATGTACTGCGGAGACAATGATTATTTCCTGAAAGGACTAGATGGAGAGTGTCTTGGTTGGGGGCCTATAAATGATAGGTTCCTCAAACATTACCTAATGAAGTAAAGTCCATTTAAGTCATCTGTCATTGTAAATAGTCGTTTATTTTTCATCGAGTCAGTAGGTCAACAATTGAAGCCCGAAGTGAAGGCCCTAAGTTTATGTTGAAGTCGTATAAACTGTGTCAACAACTCTAGTTTGTTTTCCGTCCTTCATTCATGTTACTTGGTGTCTATATGTCGAATAAATCCCAATGGCCAGGCACCTAGTCTACTATTATTTGCTACCTCATAGGGAGGATAACATCCCCATTGGAGCCAGCTGTTAGCGCCACCATTTTTCTTTCCATTTAGAGTCGGTTTTGAGTCACGTAATGATCCATGCGTCAAAACAAGTGAAGTCAGGTATGTAGCACCATGAGGTTGAAGTCAACAAATGGCTAGTTGGCCCTTGGAAATGGGAAAGGGTGTCATAGTTTGAAAATGTATACGTGGTACAGGCATGTCTTTTCCCAAAAGGTCGAATCCCGTTAGGAAGCCACTTTTCTACATACCTCAGTCGAGTCAAATGGTTAATAAAGTTTGCGTTAGCAAGTGAAACAGTTATTATGAGTTCATCATGAAGGCTGAGGGAATGAAAAATCATAGTGTTCATATTATACATGCCTAGAAAACCGTATCACCAGCATTCTACACGCAGGGATTTTCCATGAACGACCTGAAATTAAAATTGAAACATCTTGTCTCCATAAATTCATTGGTTCCTAGGATGTTTTCCTCTCTTGACTGATTCATTATAAATATCAGACGCTCAGAGTGCCCTCCAGTCATAGAACCAGGCCTAATCTCTTTTCAAAATCCCCCCTTGCCAATCCAGTTGGTTGAGAACGACTCCCTGGTGCATTCGTTCGAAATGTTGCGCACAGAGTGTAGCTTAGGTCGTGCCATGGAGACTTCTCAAAGAACAGGAAAGGGTATGCAGAGAAACATAAATGTGAGGTATGAACCTCAAAGATTTTGGATTTATTTCTCACCCGCAACGACCATTCCCAAAGACGTAGAAGAAACCATTATTTCACCTGCAGAAGAGACCAGATCAAGTCGCAAAACAGTCGAAGCAAAGAAATTTATAGGGAAGAGAGACGACAAGAGCTCCCTCCTCCCAACAGAAGCTTCCTCGGAGGAGAGGTAGGCCAAGAAATAACAAGAAGATCATGAAGGCTAAAATTCCAAAAGGACCTCGTGTTGGATTGACAGCTGGAGGAGTACTCAAACACATCATCCGTATAGAACCTGCCAAGAAATCGAGCTAGGAATGCGGGATCAAAGTAAGGAAAGTTGATGCCACAGGAGAAATTGAGGAAGTGCCATCTTAGCAACTGAATCAAGAAAAGATGGCTATTGCTGAGCTTTATCAGGATAACAGGGAATTAAAGCGACAACTAGCGACAAAGGCTGCGGAAGCATCAACTACACAGAGTCACGGAGGGAACATGTTGTGGCTGAAAAGGAAACTTAGAGAGGCACAAAAAATTATTTTCCAACTGCAAGAGGTGCAAAGGCTAGAAGAATAAAGGCACATGGATCATCTTAGATAATGCAGAGTAGCCAAACAGGAAATCTACGCAGCTCTTGCCAATGCACAAAAAGAGAAATTTTAACAAACAACATTTTATGCACGACAGTTTTGGAGTGATACGCATCCTTTCAAGCATCTTACCATTTTGATAATGGTTACGAGAATCGAACAACTATTTGTTGCACCCATCTCTCTAGCTAATAGGCACATAACAGAAGACGAAACCAACATTGCAGACAACACGTTTTAACAGACACCTATTCAATAGGATACCCGATCAAGAGATACAGTGACACATTTTTTCTTACATCGGATTCTGACTAACGATCAGACCTCATGGCGAACCTGAAGGCAGTCGTTAGTAGACAGACGTGATTGTTGCCTAATTTTGGATAGTACCATACAAAGAGTCTTTGGCGCATGTGGCGTGTTTTTTCTAGTTTAGGGTTAGCAGTTAGGAAGAAGGGCAACCCAAGAAGCACCCTCGTTTATATATTTCATCTTTTCGATGTAAGCCAGGATGGTTGGAAAATTGAGAAAATGACTACTATTGTATGTAATATAATTTTTTGACTGAAATTTAATGCAAAGGTCCTACGATTTAATGAAAAGATTCTAGTTGTGATAGTCGGATGTATTGTGTCTCTTTCTTTGCGTATGTGTTTCCTTTTATTTCATATCTTATGTTGTCTATTTCAGAACAAATTTTCAAACCTGTGGATTTGTTGTACAATAGCCCTTGTTCGCGCCACTTAGACAAAACGTTTTCTTCCCAATCTAACTCCGAATTCATCCATAGTGGCGCTCTTGAGTTACTTCCTATGTTTTTTCTCCTGCCACACTTTACGGTTTACACTGAAGGTTGTTGCTCGCCAAGCCTTCTCCTCTCAAATCCAGTCACTTCTGTCTCTTCCTCAAATTGACCCCATAGCCCGAGTTTTACTTTTTTGTGCCAATATAACCAGAAACCATTTTACCATAAGTGTTAAAGATAGCCAATGTTTTCAAATTCATATCCTGCACGGAGACCGCACCATTTCTGAGAGAGCCCTCTTTATATATGAAAATTTAGTTTCGGGTCTCAAAGTTGGTTGTAAAATTTACCTTCGTTGTTTGTTTGTCAGCCGAATAGATTTATGGAGTGCAAAAAAATCTGACCCGTGTTTGTTCGCGAGTTCAGACTTCAGCGGAATCAAAGTCAGGTGAGTCAAGAACACCCGAAGTCCGAAGTCCCAACACGTGGGAGGAACCTATTGAGTTGAACACATGTGGAGGGCCCGTCGCCTCAACCAATGAACACCCGAGGAACTCGAGAGAGGCATATCTAGTTAGGGTCCTAACCTGCACATAGGTAGAAAAATATATTCAGATATAATAAAGGTCAATATTAATAATGCCTTTCAGTAAAATACAATAAGGCGGATGTAGGAAGACCTAATAGAAGATTTCGCTTCTAGAAGGGTCTTCCTCTAGATGCTTCTTTTTAGTATAAATAGGATTCGAGGGTATGAGAACCCTAGCTTGGATATTATTATAATAGATCTCTACTCAACTGGAGGTTTCCTCCTCGAAGAGGCCCATGAACATTGCTTTCAGATTCAAAGTGTTGTTTCTGTTATTATTCTCTTATCATTTCAGTTCTATTGTGGTGAATGTTCTGGTTATATTGTTGTTATTATGCCATTTCTAGCATTTTATTTATGTTCTGCATACATTTTATATTTTATATATTACAAGTGGTATCAGATCACTTTCCTCGGCAGAAAGTGTGGGTTAATTTTTTTTCCAGGGTAGAGACGTATTCCAGCGTCTTTAAGCCACAAAGATCTGTCGTTACATGCATAAACCCACAGTTGAGGGATTCATACATGCAAGAAATACAAGTGGTACTTAAGCGCACATCTGTTGGCCACCCTTGTAACCCCTTTGAGTGGTATCACATCAAACAACACTTGTGTATGGATCAACCTATATTATTTTAAGCCCTCTTTAGATAAACTGATCGACCGCTTGACTACTATATTGTCATCAAGAACAACACTCAGGAAGATACTCTATAGTACCTGGGTAGTCTGGTAGTACAACTAAGGGTATAGCCTATCCTCCTTAGTTAGTTCCCTGAGATATTGGGCCGAGTAGTACTGTTGTAACCCACATGTATATTAGAGAGCTATAGCACATGGCAAACCCTTGTCTGTAGAACCCTTAAATACATAACCCTTGGGGACAAAAACATAAACAAATTAAAACATACAAGATGTATTTCCGCTCAACTATGTTCAGGTTGCCAAGTAAGTACACATTTCTTTCTGGTTAAGCATTTGGGCATTTCCTCTCTATAGTATTCTTTAGACCAGAGTATAACTCCACAAGTAAAAAAAAAAAAAGTTTGGAAATTTTTTCACCATTTTTTGAGACCTATTCCATTGGATTCATCTCTTCTCCCTTATCACATTCATCCATATCATTTTTTGGAAAACGTTTTTACCCCGCCTGCCCCTTTTCAGTTTCCCCATCCACATGTCCCATACCTATAGCCAAGATTTGGAATCTCGCTTCAACACCTTGCAATTTGGTCTCATCGAAACCCAACAAGAAGTGAAACAACTTAGTGCCAATGTTGCCACCATCAATACAACCATGTAGTCCTCAATGGAGGAAATCAAACAAGACCTTACCACCCAGCTTNCCCTTCCTCTTCCTCACCTCCACATCCTGAAGGTGACCATTCCTCTCATTCCCATAACTTTTAGAACCATCACTTTCAATGTGACCTATGGCTTCCACGGGTGGATGTGACCAAATTTGATGGCTCAGACCCCACTAGTTGGGTAACCCAAATGGAACATTATTTCTCTTTATACGACATTACAGATGACTTGGCCAAACTCTGATATGGTGTTCTCCATATAGATCAATAATGGTGGAAATAGTGGCAATGGAGAAAAATATCTCATTAAGGGTATATTGCTTGGACACACTTTGTGGCAGAGATTTATGAATGCTTTGACACTGAAACCAACCATTTGGTCCATTTGAAAAATTTGAAACAATTAGGAATACTGGAAGACTTTATAGCTTCCTTTGAGTGCCTGGCATTTAGAACAGAGGGCATGTTTGATGCCTTTTTCCGATAATGTTTTATCAACGACCTCAAGGATGAGATTTGGGCCCATATCCTCATGGCTTGGCCTCGAAGTTGGGTGGAGGCTACTAAAATAGATAAAGAAGCACAATAGGTTGTATCTTCTCAAAACCAAAAACCCTCCTTTATCCCTCGCCCTAAACTAGTAAATCCCACTACTCCCTCTGCTCCACTAAAGATTCAAAAATTGACCAGGGCTAAAATGGCTGAACGCCAACTCAAAGGCCTTTGTTATAACTGTGATGACAAATATTTCCTAGGCCACAAGTGTAAAAAAAAAAAGATTTTTATGGCCATCTCCGAGGGTATTTCAGAAGAGGATGTAGAAACTTCCCTTGTGTCTGAGTCACCTGAATCCACTGACATGACCCCTCCCTCAGACCCTCCCAAAGCAGAAATGATCATTTCCCTCAATTCTCTCACTCGCTTCTCCGCTCCCCAAACCCTCAAGCTAATCAGTTACATCAAGCATCAGAAGGTCATCATTCTGGTTGATAGTGGCAACACTCATAATTTTATTCATCACCACATTGCCCAAGAAACTCATTGCTACATCCATGCCATTGATAATTTCCAAATCATGATTGCCAATGGTGGTTCCATGAAATGTGGAGGGCATTGTGAAAATGTGTGTCTCCAAATTGGTGACTACCACTTGAAATCCCATATGTTTGCTATCGACATGGGAGGTTGTGACATTTTAGGTGCAGACTGGATAAGGACTTTGGGTCCCATTCTCATGGATTTTAAAGACTTTACCATGCAATTCGACCAGGAGGGCCACCAATATAAGTTGCAAGGCATTACCGCCGGTTCACTTGAGATCATTAGTTCCCATCACATGGAAAAGCTACTCAAAAAAGGCCATTCTAGTGTTATCACCCAACTCCATGCCATACAAGCAACAGAGACACCCTCGGTCCCGCAAGACCTCCAAGACATCCTTTCTAAACAAAAATTGGTCTTTTCCACTCCCCAATGACTCCCTCCTTCTCATGGTGTTCATGATCATTCCATTCCCCTTATACCTATAAGCCTTCCTCCCAATATCCATCTGTATCGTCACCTCTTTTTCAAAAAATGAAATTGAGAAAATGGTCTAGGAACTCCTTAATGCAAGCATTATCCTCCCTAGTACAAGCCCCTACTCTTTTACTGTGGTCATGGTCCTGAAGAAAGAAGGTTCTTGGTGAATGTGTTAAACTTCCATGCCCTCAACAAACTTACCATTAAAGACATGAGGGCCACTATGAGTTTTTGGTCATGCCCTTTGGCTTGTGTAATGCCCCCTCCACATTCCAAACCCTCATGAATCATGTTTTCCATCCTTTTCTCCGCCATTTTGTCTTAGTTTTCTTTGATGATATCCTCATCTATAGAAAAACTTGGACAGCCCATCTTTCTCATGTGGATCGAGTTATCCATCTACTCTCTCAGCACCAACTTTTCCTGAAACAGTCTAAATGTGCTTTTGCCGCCTCAGAAGTAGAATACTTGGGTCATCTGGTTGGCAAGGATGGCGTCAGGGTGGATCCTAAAAAGATTGAAGCTATGAAAGACTAGACTCACCCAAAGACTCTTAAGAGCTTGCATGGATTTCTTGGTTTAATAGGGCATTATCACAAGTTTGTTAAGAATTATGGGAAGATTGCAACACCTCTCACTGCTCTCCTAAAAAATAACTCTTTCACTTGGACTCCAACCGTTGCTCAAGATTTTCAGATCTTGAAGATGTCCATGTGAACCACTCCAGTCCTCACCCTTCCCGATTTCACAAAGACCTTTGTGTTGGAATTTGATGCCTGAGGGAAAGGAATTGGTGTTGTCCTTATGCAAGAGGGTTGACCTTTGTCCTTTACCAACAAGAAACTATCTGAAATAAATCTGGGCAAATCCATCTATGAAAAGGAAATGTTGGCTATTATGCATGTCGTTGATCTGTGGCGCCCTTATCTATTGGGGCAACATTTCCAAATTAAGACAGACCATCAAAGCCTCAAGTATTTTCTAGAACAATGCATTTCCTCCCTAGAACAACAAAAATGGGTGACTAAGCTCTTTGGATATGATTATGAGATCATTTACAAGAAAGGAAAAGACAATGTGGTTGCGGATGCACTTTATTGAAAATATGAAGATGAAGGATCCCTTTTTTCTCTTTCATTCATTGTCCCAGATTGGCTCTATGCCGTTCACCAGGAATGGCTACACTATCCCAAAAGTTCACAGTTGATCCAACAATTGTAGTCCAATGCTCCATCTTCCCCAGGGTACTCTTGGCTCCATGATGAACTTCGATACAAAGGCTGTTTGTATTTAAGTAAACAATCAAAGCTTAAATACATGGTACTTTATGAGCTTCATGCTACACCCAAATCAGGGCACTCTGGGTTCACCAAAACCTATGACAGGGTCAAATGTTCCTTTTTTTGGGATGGTATGAAACAATATATTCGTAATTTTGTCACTGAATGTAATGTGTGTCAATGCAACAAGGGAGAAACAGTCAAATCTCTGGGCACACTACAACCGCTTCCGATTCCACCTGCTATTTGGAAGGATATCTCTATGGATTTTATTACCAGCTTACCCAAATCGAGAAATAAATCAGTCATCATGGTGGTTGTTGATCGCCTTTCCAAGTATGCTCATTTATGTGCCCTTCAACACCTGTTTACAGCATCCACGGTGGCTCAAATTTTCATGGATCAGGTCTTCAATCTTCATGGCATGCCACACTCTATTGTTTATGATCACAACCCAAATTTCACAAGCAATTTTTGGCAAGAATTGTTCAAGATACAAGGCACCGAATTGCATCTCAGCACAACTTATCATCCCCAGACTGATGGCCAAACGAAAGTTTTCAACAAGTGTTTGGAAACATATTTGAGGTGTTTTTCCTCGAAAAATCAAAACCAGTGGGCTCAATGGTTACCCCTAGTTGAATGGTGGTACAAAATTTCATACCATACAACTACATGCATGACTCCTTTTGAAGCAGTATATGGACAGAAGCCACCTTCAGTTCTCTCATACTTACCAGGTGCCTCAAAGGTCTAGGTGGTTGACCTAACACTTATAGCTCGAGAGGCTATTCTCCATACCCTCAAAGAGATTTTTTTCATGGCACAGAATCGCATGAAGCAACAAGAAGATCAAGATCACTCTGAACGTCAATTTGCAGAAGGGGATCAGGTGTTTCTTCGACTGCAACCTTACAAGCAAACTTCCCTCAAGGAGGAGCATTGTCAGAAGCTAGCGCCTAAATTTTATGGTCCTTATACCATTCTCAATCACGTGGGACAAGTAGCCTATCAGTTATCTTTTCCCATCCATTCGAAGCTACATCCTGTTTTTCATGTTTCATGCTTAAAGAAGGTGATTGGAGCTAAGTGCCAAATTCAAACCAACCTTCCAGAGTTAGTTGAAGAAGGATCCATTTGTCTATAGCCAGAAGCCATTTTGGACTAGTGTGAGCATCGCCTACATCAGAGAACCATCAAGGAAGTGCTAGTCTAGTGGAAAAATACAACTCCAGCAGATGCCACTTGGGAACCAACTACCATTCCGCAACAATTTCATCATCTCAAGCCTCGAGGACAAGGTTGTTTTTAAGGGGGAAGACATGTTAGGGTCCTAACCTTCACATAGGTAGAAAAATATATTCAGATGTAATAAAGGTCAATATTAATAAGGCATTTCAATAAAATAGAATAAGGCGGATGTAAGAAGATCTAATAGAAGCTTCCGCTTCTAGAAGGATCTTCCTCTAGATGCTTCTTTTTAGTATAAATAGGAGTCGAGGGTATGAGAACCCTAGCTTGGATATTATTGTAATAGANTCGAAGCTACATCCTGTTTTTCATGTTTCATGCTTAAAGAAGGTGATTGGAGCTAAGTGCCAAATTCAAACCAACCTTCCAGAGTTAGTTGAAGAAGGATCCATTTGTCTATAGCCAGAAGCCATTTTGGACTAGTGTGAGCATCGCCTACATCAGAGAACCATCAAGGAAGTGCTAGTCTAGTGGAAAAATACAACTCCAGCAGATGCCACTTGGGAACCAACTACCATTCCGCAACAATTTCATCATCTCAAGCCTCGAGGACAAGGTTGTTTTTAAGGGGGAAGACATGTTAGGGTCCTAACCTTCACATAGGTAGAAAAATATATTCAGATGTAATAAAGGTCAATATTAATAAGGCATTTCAATAAAATAGAATAAGGCGGATGTAAGAAGATCTAATAGAAGCTTCCGCTTCTAGAAGGATCTTCCTCTAGATGCTTCTTTTTAGTATAAATAGGAGTCGAGGGTATGAGAACCCTAGCTTGGATATTATTGTAATAGAGCTATGGTTAGCTAGAGGTTTCCCCCTCGAAGAGGCTTGTGAACATTGATTTCAGATTCAAAGTGTTATTTCTGTTATTATTCTCTTATCATTTCAGTGCTATTGTGGTGAATGTTCTGGTTATATTGTTGTTATTATTCCATTTCTAGCATTTTATTTATGTTCTGCATACATTTTATATTTGGTATATTATAATCCACCAGTTTTGAGTTCAGTTCTAAGTGTGGTGACCGTGGCGAGAAAGCCCTGGATGAGAAGAATGGGATTTGAGACCCTGTATGGAGGTCTTGAGTTATTAAGAAGAATGAAATTTCGACGTCCCACCATGGGTTTGATACAAATTGGTATCAGAGGATGGTTACAACACTTTTCCTGCTTGGGCTCATGGACAAGTTGTGTAAAAACCACATTAAAGGACTTTAAGGGTGACACCATACCTTACTTCCTTCTTAAAAGGTCTAGTTAAACACTTACTATAGAAAAGAAAGAAAGGTTTCTACTATTTGTGTGTATTTAATAGATATGAACTATGTGTTTCTCATGCATTAATAGACTGTTAGCTAATAACAAGTGTTTTATCAACACTCAAGCAGTCAGACAACCATGGGAGACTGCAAATACAAAGGATGGTGATGCGCCATGAAGTGGGGGATGGATCCTACAATAGATATGAAGAATTTGACGAGAGGAGGGAGGTAGAGAATCCTCCGTATCTTACTAAAACTCTAAGGAGCCTCATGGCCGAAATACATTGCTACAAGGCCGACAACAAGATATTGATAAAAGAACAAGAGAAGCAAACATAAATTAATGTAGTCTTACTGCAGAGTTTATCCGACATACAAAGATAACATCAACAAGGACTTGCAACCAATCATGTGGACCGATGACAGACGAAGAGGAGCCAAAGTCCACCTGAGATACGAAAATGTGGTCCCATAAGTGGCCACACTAGGAGGAGTACCTCGAGGATGGTCCAACCTGGAGACAAGGGACACTCATTAGGAGAATCCTCTAGAAAGGAAATCAACGACTCAGAGGGATCTTATAGTAGTAAAACTAACTCAGATTCTCAAAGGAAAAGGAAGAAATGAAAGAATTCCAAAAGTCATGACCCTGAAGAGTTCAATAAATCCAAACCACCCTCTTTTTATGGTGATATTAAGAAAGGGGAAGAGGCAGAATCTTGGTTGCTTGGACTAAATAAGTACTTCAGAGTCCATGATTTCTCTGAAAACTTGAAGGATCGAATAGGCACCTTCAACCTGAATGGAAAGGCTTCCATTTGGTGGGAATACCTTAAGAATGTGAAAAGAATCCATGAAGCGGACCTACCTTGGAAACGGTTTGAGAAAGACTTCAAGAATAATTATATGTGATAAAAATATTTTGATGAGAAGACTAAAGAGTTCTATGAATGGGACAACACACCATAGATGAATATGTCAATAATTTCCTTGAGTTGTTGAGGTATGTACCCTACATAAAAGAGGAAAAGGTAAAAGTGCAATGATTTATCAATGGGTTACCTCAAACCTACCAGAATAGGAGTGAGTTTGATGAGCCAAAGACCTTAGAAGACACTATCTGGAAGGCAAGGTATTGTTATGAACAGTTCGGGCATCAGACAGAACCTTGCGAGGAATGGAAGAAGAATAATAGTTCGGGGTTCAAGAAGAAGGGTTTTAAATCCCCAAGATTTAAGAACTGTAGGAAGGATTCAAGGATTAGCCTTCCTACCCAAAGTTTCACCAATAGAATTTCCCCTCCTAGAGTGGAAATAAACCTTTTGGATCAACCCCAGGAAAGACTCATAACCCAAAGAAGGAACCCTTGAAATGTTGGGGTTGTGGAGAAGAACATCTACTAAGGGATTGTCCGTACAGATAGCAGAACAATAGGAGAGTTTACAAAATCCAAGAAGCTACCACCGTCAACGATGTGTCTAGGAGTATGCCATGGATTTATGCAGACGTGGATAGTAAAAAAGTCTACCACCAAGCTTCAGTGGTGGATATGGAAGGTATGATTGCCAACCATCTCGTTTATATTTTAATTGACCTTCATTCTAATTTGAGTAATGTGGCCCCTCAGATTGTTGATAGGTGTAAATTGCAGCTACATAGACATGCTAAGCCATGGTTGGTACAACTAGCCACCGACACCAAAAGAAAAGTAGCGGAGTTCATACCATCTTGCCAATTCATTATGGATGGATTGCCCACCCAAGCTACCCTTAACATACTTCCCCTAGGATCTCATGACATGTTGATTAGTATAGAATTGATAGCTGCATATAAAACTAAGTTAGAATGTTACCATAAAACCTTAGAATGTATAAATGGAGAAGGGAGAAAGATAACCCTCCGAGGAATTCATAATCATGTCTTAGTGAGATGAATATTAGCCCTTCAAATGAAGAAGTATTGCAAAAAGGGATGTCCTCTATATGCAATATAGGTGTTGGAGACTGTTGAGGATGACAGACCAAACCAAGAGGACCACCCCCTATTAAGGGAGTATATATATGTGTTTCCAGAAGAGGTACCGGGTCTACCCCCGAGAAGAAACATTGAATTCTCGATAGAACTTGCACCCAGAGCAGTGCCAGTGTCTAGGACAACCTATAGGATGAGTACACTCGAACTAGTTGAGCTACTAGCTACTTATGATCTAAGTTAACTGCAAAAACTTATGAAATAAAAGACTTTTCCCTAGCTAATGTTGCAGAAACACACTCTTCAACCAAAGAAGAAAATGAAAAGAGATTTTTATTTATTTAAGTGCTAGTAAAGCAAGAAAGGGAAAATACCGAAAAGCAAAAAACTAAGAAAACAATTATGGATTAAAGTGCAGATCGCAAAGAATCAGATTAAAAAATCACACAATAGCAATTGTAAAAACAATGACTCTCACACTTGTCTAAAAAACCGTAAATTTTATTTTTATTTTTCTGACAACATTTTAAATGAGAAAAAGAAAGCTAAGGGTAAAAATAATCCTAAGCTACTGACTGTTCAAACAGAGATTCAAACACCTGAGAGGAATACTTATTATCAAAGGAGAGGATGACTACCTCACCCTTAACAAAAAGTAGCATGTACAAGCACACAACTGTTACTCAAACAACACGCGTGCGGACACACGCTGAACATAGACAAAGGGCGTGTACATGTGGGCTGACCTTGTATAGGCCACGTGTATATCTAAACTCTAAGGAAAAATGAAAAAAGACAGACCAAACTAGGAAGAGACCACTGATCTTGGTAACCAGGATCCCTTGAAGGCTTGGATACTCTTTCTAACAGAAAAAAAAATAATTCAAGGAAAAAATAATAAGGAACAAACAATCTGAGATAGGACTGTTAGAAAACAAGACTCAGACAGAATTCCAGAAAACCCCCTGAGAATATGTGATTTTGACAGGGAAGAGGAGGACTACCACTGAGGTTCTCTGAACTCCTACATGCTACTGCTACCTCTACATCTAGCATTCACACGCAGGCTGTAAGAGAATAGGGCATGAGTACACGCGTGCAGGCCTTGTGCAGGTCACGTGTACCTCTGTGGTTCTAGAAAAACAAAGTCAAGCAAAAGTCAGGGAAAGATGGTATGGAAAACCAGACTCCCTGCTAGCTCATACTTTACAGAAACGAAAAGAAAAGACAGGCAAGAAAAACTAGTCTTTAAACTACCCAAAAACTAAATAAAATTCTAGGAACCCTAAAGAGTTAATCCCCAGTATGGTCGCCAATTCTGTTGTTGGGGAAAAACACCATACATACTAGCAAATAGAGTTTAGACTTTGCATGAAGATATGACCGAATAGAAATTACTTTCTACCTTCATCCCTATATTTAAATCCCCTTTTCTTAGTAAATGCATGGAAAGATCAACCTACCTCGTTACCGACGTTTGATGTCGATCCTCCATTGTGCTTGATTACTTGTTCGCAATACTCCTTCCAAAGATAACCTGCATTCAAGACGAGCAACAACTATGCATGCATACTACTTATACACTCATGGGTTAGAAATCAAACATAAACTAATCAAACCATAAAAAGTTCATGAATTGGGATGGGAAAAGCATTCTCTTTATTACTTAAAATGAGTCAACTTACAAAAGTTGAGACCGGCTACTGCTCCTTGAACCTGATCCTGGGCTCGTCTTCTTTTGTCCTTCAACTCCTTTTATATAAATCTCCTTTGGCATTAGGAAAGGATAAAGGGTTGGGACAATGGAATACATAAATGGGCAGAGTTTCTTTGCTATATTCTTCCTCCTTTCAAATGGTACCCCTACCCCTTCTTTTATAGGCTAGAAGGAGCTAGGTATTTGGACGAACCCTCGGCCATGCACATCTGGGAGTTTCAGTTAACTCACCCATAGCATTTTGTCCCATCTGAAACTTTCCTTTTTTCATGCTTTTGTCGGTCCACACGGGCTATTTTGGGTCAGCCAATGTGTACATGTGTGCAGTAATGGGTTAGGGCACGTGGGCCTTTACACAAGAGGATTTTCAAAGAGTTGTTCAGCAGTGTTTTTGGCAAAGAAAGGATATGAGTTGGCCTGATGCCAGGTAAGAATGTGTGGTGAAATTTAGGGTTATAACAGATGCCCCCTAATGTGTGAGGTCATAAGAGCATCTGATGCCTGAAATACATTACCAATCTTTACTGATGTGCCGAATGATTGAGCCCAAGGATCAGGAACCGAGAGGTGTCGTATGCAAAATAAAAAATGTCACACTGAGGTGGGAATACCCATGCTTGGGATAAAAATAGAACCATGGCTACCAATAAAATACACTGTAGATCCATGTCAAATAACTATAAAGAGTAGCCACGAACAATACACAATGGAGCTACATCTCAAAATCAGAAAGATATACATATAGAGTATCCATCTTCCAGAAGATGATTCGGCCTGATGGTTGGAGATGAGATCTTCAGATCTCGAGCAACAACTTCAAAATCTTCCAAAACTCGGGTAGGAGTGTAATATGAGTGTACGAATGCACTACCCAGAGGTCTTCGATGGCTCATCGGTCATGGACTTGATAATCTTGATGATCGGATTGAAGGCTTCAGTGATTTCGAACAAGGACTTGATTGGACATTCAGGATGGCCAGGTATGCGGACCAGAGACACATTGTAGAGGGGCCGACTCAGGATTGGTTACAAAATTCCCTTGGAAAATAGCACGACAAGTGATGACACTCGGGTAGCATGTATGTTAATCATAGGTCTACGAAGCAGGAGGCAACGCAAACTCTCCATATGTTTGGAAGAATAACCAAATGGTGGAGGACACAAATCTATATAGCGAGAAAAGCTTCCTAAGGTCGTACTACATCCCATAGTCTGATGAACAAATGGACATATGTGCTTTATCCAAGGGAGACTCATTATGCTACCAATAAAGAAAATACTTTTCCCTTCCTCTTTTTGGGGTATATTTGATTTTTTTT
>SNQJ01S0066993.1:0-17900 GCA_010110895.2 Picea sitchensis | reverse complement strand
AGTGTAATATGGGTGTACGACTGCACTATCCAGAGGTCTTCGACAACTCGTCAGTCATGGACTTGATAATCTTGATGATATGACTGAAGGCTTCAGTGATTTCGAACAAGGACTTGATTGGATGTTCAGGATGCCTGGGTATGCGGACAAGAGACATATTGAAGAGGGGTCGACTCAAGCTTAGTGAAAAAATTCCCTTGGACAATGTCACGACAAGTGATGGGACTCAGGCAACATGTATGTTAATCATAAGTCTACGAAGCAGGAGGCAACGCAAACTCTCCATATGTTTGGAAGAATAACCAAACGGTGGAGGACACAAATCTATATAGTGAGAAAAGATTCCTAAGGTCGTACTACATCCCATAGTCTGATGAATAAATGGACAGATGTGCTTTATCCAAGGGCGACTCATTATGCTGCCAATAAAGAAAATACTTTTCCCTTCCTCTTTTTGGGGTATATTTGATTTTTTTGTTCTTTTCGATAATTGTGGAAAAAGAATAAAGGAATATTACGTTACAATGGAGGAACGAGTATTGAAAACATACAAGCTCAAGGCACAAGGACAAGACTGATGTTCTAGTAAAATGATACTCGGGAAAAATCCTTCGATGGCCAAAGGTGTTAAGACACATAAGAAAACTGTCACAAGCTGGTGGATAAGGTATGCAAATGCGGTTGATAAAACACACAATGGTAACGTCCTTCGATGTAAGTTTAATGATCCCAGAGCAGGTAAGCTCGGTGGTTTTTCATATTTAGAGAGTCTGAAAAAACATAAAAGGAGACTCCATTGGGGTGCCTTTTTCGAAGATAGTCTAGTCAGTTTGAAAGAAGGGTAAACTAGCACCGATTAGACGTCGATTCAAAACCATTTTAATGAGTGTGACAAGGACAAGATCACTTATCCATTTTTTCATTTTTAAGGAGTCTGAAAAAATCTTAACTATGGACAACGTCAGGAATATTCTTTTGGACCAATTTAATGAGTGAAAGAATAAGGTCACTCGACGATCTTTTCAATTTTAGGGAGTCTGAAAAGAGATTAACTATGGACTCCATGGGGGTTTCTTTTTCGTAAGTTTAGTCCCTCAGGCCCGAAAAAGGGATAAAATTATACCTGAGAGTACTCTTCTAAGGAACGAAAGTTCTATAGAGTATACATTTGTTTGTATAGTTGACCGTCCAGACTGAAAAATGGGTAAACTACCGCCGGAAAGACGTGACTTCAAATTTCAGTTTAACGAGCGTGAAGGGTCACACGATCGCTCGACAATATTTTCATGTTTAAAGGGTCTGAAAAGGGCTTAAAAGGAGACCCGTTACTTTTTGGGAGTCCAGAGGGTGATATCACGAGTGAAGAATAATTATGCAAATGAGGCTCAAACTCATATTTAGGAAATACTATAAGGACTCCCGAGTTTACAGTGTTTTAGAGACGGCATGGACACCATAATGAAACCAGGACCTACCTAGGGCATCCATGTTCTGGTAAGATCTACCGCCAAATTGCAACACTTCTAAAGCAGATATGATGGTTCCTTGTCACAACCTGATGGGATCGATCCTATAGCAGAGGAAAAAGACAACAAGACGCAAAAGTCGGGGTAGTAACCTAACCTATATGCTCAAGTTGATTCTTGGAAAAAATTTCATGGACCATCAAAATTTTCTCAAAACTCAAAAAAAGTGTCCCAATACCCGATCAAATCCCTCCCATATAACTCCTGAATCACTCTAAATGGTTTTTGGTATAAATAAACTGATAAGGAAAGCCAAAAAAGTGACAAAATGAGGCCAAAAAGTCTATAAATAAAAGCTGGCAGCTCATTATCACCATTGCTGATTTGGAAATTGACTCTGGAGCCAAAAGACCCCCTTTGCTAAAAACGATGATTCTGGGAGCGACAGTGGACGAAACAAACTTCCGCTTGGACCAAGTAAGTACAAACTCCCTTATCTAGCTATTCAATTCTTCAATTTTTCATTTGCTTTCATTTTTTGGGTGGGCATCGACCTTTAAAAGGTCAGCCCTAGGTACACATGGGCTATCTCTGGACAGGATGTGTGTACACTCGGGAAGAGTAAAGGATGCCCGTGTGTACACGTGACTGTCGCCTCTACAACTCGCATGGACCCCCATTTTGTAGAAAAAAAAGAACTAAAGGGCAAGTACTGACCCTCCTGAACTTTGTTGTGTTGGTAGGATGTATGTCCAGTGGAGGGAAAGGGAGCATGAAGCAATCAGTGAGTTGGTTGCAGGAGATTCGAATGCCGTGGCTGTGTTGATGCAATATGGTTTACTGAAGTTCTTCCTGTGTCCCTTTATGTGAGCGCAACCAAGGCTAATGAATGCCTTGATTGACTACTGGCACCCTGATGTAGAGGCCTTCATGCTAGAGGGGCAATCACTGGTGCCCACCACCGAGGATATCTATTTTTTGACTGGCCTCTCAAGGAGAGGGGAACCAGTCAATTTTAGGACATTTCCTGTGGGACCACATAACATAGAGAAACTGATAGACGAGCATTGTGAGGCTGGGACTAACCATGTGAGCTCCCAGGTGCCCATCAGTAAGATCACTAACCTATCGCTGCAGGCAATATTATTACTGATTGGGTGGATTACCGGTTCAACAGCCTTGCATTAGGCGTCTCGCGCACAGATGAACTGTGTTATCCAGTGCTTGAATGCACAGATTTTTGACTGGAGTACCACACTGCTCGAGTGCATGAAGAGGCAATTGACAGATTTCCGATAGTGGACATAAAGGAACTTCGGGTTTGGGATGATTTTGTGTTCATTCTTCTTTGAGAGAGTTCCAAGCTTTAGTCCTCGGCAAATAGTACGAGGACATTAGGCCTCTTTTCCTGCAGTGTGTAGATGTATAGTATTACTTCCGCGACAGGGTGGTGGAAGGACCAATGAGTCCTTCGATGATGACTTCTTTGTGTGGTTGTCATGGTAGATCCCTGTGACCGAGGATTACCCATATGCAGGGATATATTTTTCTAGAGATCCTGAGATACCCGTGCCTCCTGGTGAGGAGCGAGGGGAGATGGGTAAGTCTCCACCTTCGCAGTTTTTTTTTGTTTGCATATGTCATTTTTATGTCATTTTTGTTATATATATCATTTTTTTTTGTATGCCAAAGTATTTGACGGGTATACGTTTGTTGCATGCAGATGTGGGACCCATGCAACCTGCCGATTATGCACGGAACAAGCGTCGTCCATGGCCAGAAGTTGCAGTTGCCATCGCTAGGGGAGCAACAGTAGCAAGGAACCTCCCATTTGGGGAGGCTAAGAGGGTCCTTAGACAAGTTGAGCAGAACTTCATTGCACTCACTCGCACAACCCCGATGGCAGAGATAGATGACCTGCCGCCATCCATGAAAACTCATGTAGTGGGGGCACCTTGGACGTGGGTCCGATTGTTTAGGCATTCAACCCATGTTGTGGACTATTATAACAGGGCCCATAGGCCCTGAACCTATTTAGAATTTTTACGTGCCACGAGCACTTACTTGTATATATTTTTTGAGGGCATAATCCCTGTGACTCGTTATTAGTCCCATTTTTTAGGCTCTTGCATCCATGTATGTACTCTGGTTGTTTTATGATGTTATATATAGTTTTTTGATCTTTTGTGTCTTATGGATCACGTGTGCAAAAATGTATTTACATGCTTATGTTAATGTTCTTTCATATGTGTGCAAGATGCCAATCTAAAATTTGATTAGCTAGAGTATCTGTAATTTGGTTTAATCTCCTAGGAACATGAAAATATGTAATATAATCAAAGTTTCATTCTAAGATACGTACCCTAAGGAATCGTCGGTGTAAAGTTGGATCATGAACCCGGTATACTCTGTTTAGCTATGACACAACCAGTTGAGCATCAAGATAGACCCGCAGATGAGAGATACCCAATGACAAGGTGTCATGAAGCAACTCAATAACTGCACTATACTCGATGACATTATTTGTAGTGTCACATAAGCATATACCTCCATAAGATAAAAACTGGCCCTGAGGTGTAAAGATTACCCAAGCTGCAGAGAATAGCCTCTGAGTGTGCTGACTAGCACCATCTGCATACCCAACGAACACCTCAGAATCACTTGACATCTGCCATATTGACGAAATATAACATCAATGACACGTCCATAATACTTAAAAGAAACTAAAAATTAATAGTACAAAGACTATAGATATGTTACAAAAAGTTACCCACAACGACTTGCCTATGAGTAATACTTCTTGAGGTAGAGCCCATTTCTAGGCTCCGCCAAATCATTCCCTTCAAAATAAACCAAACGATAAGTGCCATTTTTTAATACCTCTTTTATGATGAAGGGTCTAAACCACATGGGTTTGAATTTTCCTACCCCTAGGGGGTCCTTATCTTGGTCATAGAGCAGGACAAGGTCGTCGTCAGAGAAAATCCGAGGATGAACGGACCTATCATACTGATACTTGACCTTATGTTTGTGAGCCTCATTGGCCAGGGCCACATCATGACACTACTCATTGAGTTTTGCAAGGTGTGCTAACTGTTCTTCAAGTGGAGAAGTGTCTGGCAATAATTGTACTGCCAATTTTAGAGATGGGATCTGACATTCAATGGGAAAGACTGCCTCCAACCTGTAAATGAGTTGAAAAGGTGAGAAACCGGTTGCAGTCTTAACAAATGTTCAGTAAGCCCATAATGTCGAGTATAACATCAAATGCCAATTTGACTTGGCTGAATTGATAGTTTGTTGTAGAATAGTCTTAAGAGTTTTGTTTACAGCTTCCACCTGGCCATTGGCTTGGGGGTAGTAGGGTGATGAATGCTCTTGCCGTAACCCAAGCTTTGATTTTAATTCGGTCATCATTTGGTTCTGAAAGTGACTGCCATGGTCAATAACAATATCTCTCGGGACATCGAACCTTGCTATGATCTGGTTGAATAAAAAGAGAGCTTTAGTCTCTCCATCATCTTTAAATGTTGGCATAGCTTCGACCCACTTAGTGAAGTAGTCTACAACTATGATGATATAGCGGCGCCCCCTTACTGACGGGGGGTTGCAAGTAGTGTAATCAATCTCCCACTTGGTGAAGGGACCAACTATGATGACAGGAAACATAGGAGCGGGATGTGCCCTCATCTTCCGAGAGAAGAATTGGCATGGATGGCACTTCTTGACCGATTATATACAATCTTTGATAAGTGTCGGCCAGAATTAACCTGCTCGTAGAATCTTTTGTGTTGTTTCCAACCCAGGCAAATGACTGCCACAAGATCCGGTATGGAAATCGTTGAGCACAATGACTGCCTCCTCATGTGTAAGACATCGACGTAAGATGTAGTCTACACCTCTCCGATACAACGTATCATTGAGTATGAGATAATTCTTAGCCTGATGGCATATACGTCTACGCTCATTACGAGAATCAAAAGTGGGGCACTTCAAAGTCTGGAGATAGATAAGTATATTTCCATACCAGGGATCTGAAGATGTGATCAAAAACATATCTCCCCAGATAGGTGATTCTTTAGGCACAACGTCACCTGATTCAACCGGAAGTTCTGAAATAAGCTCTGCAAAGACCAATGACTTTTTGGACTTTGCTAAAACAAAGTCTAAGTCAAATTCCTGGAGGATGACTATCCATCTATTGATTTTTCTGCCTATAACCGATCGTGTCAACATGTACTAGAATGGATTCACGACAGCAATGACGGTGGTCTTTCGAAACATAGCATAATGACGGAACCATTGAACAACATGAATTGTTGCCAACACAAGTTTTTCAATATGAGAATAATTGAGTTCCAATCCTATGAGGCCTTGGCTCAGGTAATAGATAATGTATTTTGAGAACAAATCATCTTCCTAAACTAAAACCATGCCAATGGTTGACTTTGCGGCAGCCAGATATAATAAGAAATCTTTGTTATAGTTAGGTGGTCGTAGCAGAGGCACAGTTGTGAGGGCATGTTTTAATGCGTCGAAAGAGCATTGAGCATCTTTGTCCCAGTAAAAAGGAATGTCTTTCTTCAGTAGGCGCATAAAACCTTTGGTGATTTTGGCATAGTTGGCGATGAAGCGTCGTAAAAAGTTCGCCTTGCCTTGTAGACTCTGAAGTTGTAGGATTGTGTGTGGGGGAGGCAACTGGATTATTGCCTCCACCTTGAGAGGATCGACCATGATCCCTATTGTTGATATGATGAAACCTAACAACCATCCTGATGTGATGCAGAAGCTGCACTTGTTTGGATTCAATTGAATGCTAAAGTAGCGACAATGTTTGAAGATTAGTCTAAGGTGTGTAGGATGATCCATTCTCTTGCAAGATTGTGATGCTAACTCATTTAGATAGGCCTCGACTATATGCTTGAGATCATGAAAATAAAAAGGCATGGCCCGCTAGAAGGTGGTTCCAGCATTTTTAAGACCAAAAGGCATCTTATGATATGCGAATGTACCCCACGGAAAAATGAATGTCATTTTTTGTTGGTCTTCGGGTTTGATTTGGATTTGATTATATCCTAAAAAATCATCCATGAAATAAAAGGCTTCGTAACCAGCACATTCATCAATGATCTGGTCAATGAACAGTGTTGGAAAATTATCTTTGGGACATGCCTTGTTCAAATCATGGAAATTGATACATACATGAATCATGCCTTGTTTTTTATTGACCGACATAGGATTTGACACCCATTGAGTCAAATGGATAGGATAGATAAAACCTTCCTTTAGCAATTTCTCAACCTCGATCTTGATGGTTGCTACTTTCTTGGGATTAACTGGATGAAGCTTTTGTCGAACAAGCTTGGCATCAAGATAACTTGTGATTTCATGTTCAACTATATTTGGATCAATACCAGGCATTTCCTCATAAGACAAGGAAAAAATGGCATGGAATTCTTTGAAAAGATCCATGTAGATTTGAATCTCTTCGGGGGAGCAATCCGCTCCGACGAAGACATTCTCCACGACACCAGGGTTTTAGGAGATGTTGATTGGTATGGTTTTAGAAATAGTTTCCATATTTCTCTCAACATAAATTTCATGTGTAGCTAAGAGATTAATAGGACACAACTGATCTCCTATCATGGTCATGGTGAATTCTCCTGCTTCAATTTGGCTTAACTCTGGGAGAAAATATGATCTATGATGAAGATCTTCCCAAGGTTTGTCTGAACTAGTAATTGCTTCGATTACTAATTCATCAAAAGAAAATACTAAGTCTAACAAATCGACGTTAGCAAGAGAACCCTGAGCCCAAATAGGCTCTAGAAGTGGATCTAACTCTTGTACAGGAGTCATATCAGTGTTAGTTGAAGCTTGCTGGACTAAAGAGTACGCTACTTCAACAGAAAACAATGGCATGGACATGCCTGGGTGCCCTGTCTCATCCATCGTGGTTGATGGAGAAGGAAGAATCCATGGATCCTTGAAGTGAGTCATGCAGAACAACGAAACTTGAAAAATCTCAACCTTATGGTGATTAGATATAAATTTGATATCGTCATGAGGAGCTGGGTAATCAAAAGTACCCATCAAATATGGGCACAAACCAACTCCTACATTGACGACACCTGGTTGAGGATTATCAATCAATGGGACCATGGATGCCCCCAAAGCTGGGTCAGGTCTGGAGAAAGACAATTGATCGATGGTCACTATCCAGCCCTCGTGTGGAAACAACAAGACCCAGAAAACTGTAGCAACCATAGCTTGCATAGCATAAGTCCAACTTCATCCTAACAAGAGGTTATAGTCAAGGGGAGCGTCGACTACCTCTACTTCGACACACACGGTCTTCCCTCCTAACTGCACAGGGAAATAAGGAACGATGCCATGTGGTCGGAATGAATGACCATCAAAAGCAGTGAGGAGAGTAGGTGATGGAGACAAAACGGGCTGGCCGATGGCCTTCCAACATGCCAACGACATAATGCATGTCGAGGCACCCTCGTCGACCACCGTGCAGAAGATATTCCATGTAAAACTTTTCGTGGGGTAAGCCACTACTATCTGAAACTCTACGTGGTAAGGCAGACAAGGTTTTAAGTCGTTTGTATCTAACATGATGGTACCTGGATTACAAGTCTTAGTAGAGCCCAAAGCGGTTAATAAGGCTTTTCTCTGAGAAGGGAAACTTTGGAGGACCTCCAAAGAAGACATCACATAAGGGGTTTGTGATAAATCTTCCACCATAGATTAGTTCTGGGCGGCCCTTGCATTTGGGTTATGAGAAGCCTTTTTAAATGGACCTTTTGGAATGCATGTCATTATTTCTCCCAACGTTTTCTCAATCTGTAGAGGAAGAGATGGGAGTTCATCTTCTTTACAATTCTCAGAAGTGCTTGGTTTACTATAATCGTGTGCTCTAGTCGATATGAAAGCATCACCCCTAACCATATATACGTTCGTGGATGAGGGTTTGTTCGGAGGCATGCAATTTTCTTGGCTGCCCCCTTCCGTACTTGTAGAGGCTTGAGTTAGATTTTTCCCATGCTGAAATGGGTTCGTCAACACCGCCTGTTGTTACTGTGTGACAAATGTTTGGGCCTCTGAAAGTCAAGGACATAGATGGGTCAAGTGGTCTTCTGCGTACAAGTTGCATGGATACCTCGCCTTCCATTTTTCAGTGTTGTCCCTGCCAGCATTATCGTTGGGTTTTTTATCCCCCTTACCCTTCATTCGTTGTTTTTTCTTCCCTTCAGACTGTTGGGTGGCCTTTGAGTTAGTCGAATACACTGTGTGTACTTCCGACGTTTGGGTAGGGGGAGCAGCCAAAGCAGTAGTTTGGCTAGACATTGTGTGTTGTATGGATAACTGCTACAACTACTTTGTCAATTGCTCAGTGGTCTTAGTTTGTGCTGAACTGACGATACCATCGGCACGCGGTCCAACTCTCTGTCTAGCTTTATCCATTATTGAACGTGGCGCATCTGGCAAGATGTTGTATAATAAACCAGACTAAGAATAGATGAGCTCAAACTATTGAGCCCTCATGATGGCGTCTTCTTCAGAGAAAACTCTGGATGTCGCGACGTCTTTGGATAACTGTGGGACCAAAGACTTAAGGAACCACTCAAGAAGGAATGTCAGTGGGATTGGTACTTTGATTAAACTCTTCCGGCGTCTCCATTCTCAGATGTGATCAGAGATATGGTTTGTTGTTGTCTATTCAAAATTAGCAAGTAGCTCTATGCCAACATCGTATCTCACAGGTAACTGAAAATGGTTAAGGAAAGTCATCGCCAGTTCACCAAAAGAAGAGTATCTTGAGCCATCGAGCTCAATGTACCATTTCATGGAACTCCCAATGAGAGTACGTTGAAATAATCACAACTGTACGGAGTCATTCTTCAATGAGTTAGATGAACACCAAAGATGAAAGGTAGTCACATGATCTCCTGGATCTTCATTAGGCTTGGCTTCGAACTTTGGAATGTTCGAAGGAAACTTCGTCGACATAGGAGGCCATCGCGTATCATGACAAATAGGGTCATTCAACAACCTTGTCAAATCTGGTAAGTGTAAAGTTTCCAGGAATGGTAGTTTGGGTTGCTATTGATGACCTAGGAAAAAGGATCCTAGAGTTTGACTAGCACCAGGTTGCCAGGAAAAGTTTGGGTGCTAGCCTGTATTCTGGTAGAAACCATGGCCCTGGCCAGCATAAGGATTTTGCATCTGTGAATACATCATCGGCTGATTTCCCAAATAGGACATGGATTGTTGGGCATGCATTGTATTCGAAGGACTTTGGGAAGGATTACCCCATGCTGGTCCCGTGGGGATAGGCATAGTAGTTTTTCTGGGGTTCCATTGATTGTGCAAAGAATTACCCCAGATCGACATTCCAGAGGAGGGAACGGATCCTTTCCCTGAATTCCAAGGTCCTGCTAGGTTTTCCCCCTGTGCAGGAATAAGACCCTGCACAGGAGTAGATTGTCCAAAAATGGGGTTGCCCCCAGTCGGGAAAGCGACTGACGAGAAGGTGTTGTTACCAAACATTTTGTTCCAAGAAAACGGTGTCAAACCTACCGGCATACTATGGGAAGGTGGTCCTTGACTCCTCGCTACAAATAAACTATTGTGTGTAGGTTTCCTAGCGGATTGTTGATGCGAACCATCGAGTGAAGGGGACAAAGGAGGGATATGACCTCTTGTGTAAGGAAAAGCGATAAAAGGGATAGGAGTGCCCCCCATGTGACCTTGCAAAGGAGCGCTAGAGCTCCCTGCCCCCAGAGCCAAAGTCTATAAGGTGGAGTAGGAAAGTACAGGACTTGTACCTAAACTAGGCATATCGTATGAGAACGGAGGGCCTGTCGCACTAGGTGTGAAAGGGGTTGTGGCCACCGCCAAAGACGGGTTCGGACCACTGTGAGAAGTAGTTGCGCTCGAGACCATGGTGGCTCAGACCGATGATGGTAGGTTAGGATATGACTCTCCTATGGTGACAACCATGGTGGGAACTAAAGAATTCCCAGAAGAAGTAACAACATTTGTTTCCATTGCTGTGTGTGACATTGTCTGGCGCTCGTGAAATTGAATTGGTACAATAAAAGGTGCCATGAGATCAGTGGTTGAGGTTTCAACCAAGCCAAGAGAGGTTGCTTCAAGGTCCAAAATGGTCGATTCCTCTGGGGGTTGTTTGGGCACAATGGTTTGTAACCCGGTCGCGTCAAAAGACCCTTGTTGGTGTAGCTTTCGCCTTAATGGTGGCGGGGTGGCTCCAGTGTAATCGGTGGCAGGCCAAGAAGCCTTCATGACCGGTGGAACTTGGGATCCTCTACTATGTGAGAATATCCAAGACACTCTAAGGTAGTCTAAACTCTCAAAAGTAACACACACTAAGCAAAAAGTCTTTAGAAGATAAGACAAGAAAACACTAAATTAATTGGAAGAACAGTTACAACAACCAACACCAAAGAAACTTACCAGTACAAGTGAAACTCGAACACGGAAGCACCCTCCAGGTATAATATAAAAAGAGTGGCCCGATTTCTATCCTTGGTACCATGGTATACCCCCACAGTCACCTGTGTATGTCCCTAACAAATATTGGCAACTAGGTTGCCAGCACGCGAACAGTCACTAGGTGGGTACAGGCGAAAGTCGGGTAGACCACAATGAGTAGGGTATCGAGCCCGAAACCTGTCAAGGGTATCGAGAGAAAATGGTCTGGAAGACAACTAAGGACCTCGAACAGATTTGATACCCATGAAGCCCCGTGGAAAATGCAAACGACGGAATCCCAAAACAAGCCCTCTATATGTGTTCTCCACTACGATTGGTCCGACTTTGGAGGGGTTATCTTCGCTACCTTTCCGCACGTGACCTCGTGTTTATCCCCTATGTTAGAGGGGGGTCCCAGATAACTTCCACGAAACTGGACTTAGACACTCCCTATCTCAGACTCCAATGTTTGATTTTAAATGGCCTTGAAGAGTTTCCTCTCCAACCTAATCCAAGGCCCTTGTCCTGAACTAGTTTGTGAACCCTACAAACATAAATGTCTAGTAGATTTTAAATTTAGCGTTATTTTTATGGCTTTGTCTTACACCAAGGGGTATGAGGGTGAAAATGATGATGTGTAAAAGACGAAAGAAAAANACAACTTTTCAAAAGAAAGATTTTTTAACTTTTCTAAGATTTTGGACAGAAAACTCAAAGGAATTTCACTCGACTACGAGCTACTTATGATCTAAGTGAACTGCAAAAACTTATGAAATAAAAGACTTTTCCCTAGCTAATGATGCAGAAACATACTCTTCAACCAAAGAAGAAAATGAAAAGAGATTTTTTATTTATTTAAGTGATATTAAAACAAGAAAGGGAAAATACTGACAAGAAAAAAACCAAGAAAAAAAATTCTGGATTAAAGCGTAGATCGCAAAGAATCAGATTAAAAAATCACACAATAGCAATTGTAAAAACAACGACTCTCACACTTGTCTAAAAAACCGTAATTTTCTATTTTTATTTTTCTGACAACGTTTTAAATGAGAAAAAGCAAGCTAAGGGTAAAAATAATACTAAGCTACTGACTGTTCAAACAGAGATTCAAACACCTGAGAGGAATACTTCTTATCAAAGGAGAGGATGATTGCCTCACCCTTAACAAAAAGTAGTATGTACAAGCACTCGACTGTTACTCAAACAACACGTGTGTGAACACGAGCTGAACAGAGACAGAGGGCGTGTACACGCGGGCTGACCTTGAACAGGCCACGTGTATATCTAAACTCTAAGAAAAAATGAAAACAGACAGACCAAACTAGGAAGAGACCACTGATATTGATAACCAAGACCCTTTGAAGGCTTGGATACTCTTTCTAACAGAAAAACAAATAATGCAAGGAAAAAATGATAAGGCAAAAACAATCTGAGATAGGACTATTAGCAAACAAGACTCAGACAAAATTCTAGAAAACCCCCTGAGAATATGTGATTCTGACAGGGAAGAGGAGGACTGCCTCTGAGGTTCTTTGAACTCCTACACACTACTACTACCTCTATAGCTAGCGTTCACATGCAAGATGTAAGAGAATAAGGCACGGGTACATGCGTGCAGGCCTTGTGCAAGCTATGTGTACCTCTATGGGTCCCAAAAAACACAGTCAAGAAAAAGTCAGGGAAAGTTGGTATGGAAAACCAGACTCCCTGCTAGCTCAGACTTTATAGAAATGAAAAGAAAAGACTGGAAAGAAAAACTAGTCTTTAAACTACCCAAAAACTAAATAAAATTCTAGGAACCCTAAAGAGTTAATCCCCAGTACGGTTGCCAATTCTGTTGTTGGGGAAAAACACCCTACGGACTAGCAAATAGAGTTTAGACTTTGCATGCAGATATGACCGAATAGAAATTACTTTCTACCTTCATCCCTAGATTTAAATCCCCTTTTCTTAGTAAATGCATGGAAAGATCAACCTACCTCATTACCGACGTTTGATGTCGATCCTCCGTTGTGCTTGATTACTTGTTTGCAATACTCCTTCCAAATCTAACCTGCATTCAAGACGAGAAACAACTATGCATGCATACTACTTATATACTAATAGGTTATAAATCAAACATAAACTAATCAAACCATAAAAAGTTCATGAATTGGGACGGGAAAAGTATTCTCTTTATTACTTAAAATGAGTCAACTTACAAAAGTTGAGACCGACCACCGCTCCTTGAACCTGATCCTGGGCTCCTCTTCTTCTACCCTTCAACTGCTTTGCTTTAAATCTCCTTTGGCATTAGGAAAGGCTAAAGGGTTGGGACAATGGAATACGTAAATGGGAAGAGTTTCTTTGCTATATTCTTCTTCCTTTCAAATGGTACCCCTACCCCTTATTTTATAGGCTAGAAGGAGCTAGGTATTTGGATGAACCCTTCGCCATGCATGGCTGAGAGTTTCAGTTAACTCACCCATAGATTTTTGTTTCGTCGACAACTTTCCTTTTTTCATGCTTTTGTTGGTCCACGCGGGCTGTTTTGGGTCAGCCAGCGTGTACACGCGTGCAGTAATGGGTTAGGTCACATGGGCCTTTACAAAAGAGGATTTTCAAAGAGTTGTTTAGCAATGTTTTTGGCAAAGAAAGGATATGAGTTGGCCTGATGCCAGGTAAGCATGTGTGGTGCAATTTAGGGTTATAACAGCAAGAAAAATCAAATATAGTGTTGATGGTTATGCCTTCGGTGTCTTATGATATCACGATGACATTTAACAATTAACGATAACTCAAGAGGGATAAACTCAATATTGACTTCGATATCAAAGTGAAAAGTGTGAATTAGACAATCCAATGAGAACTTAGCCATTATAGAAGCAACACTAACTACCTTGTATATCGATGTGATTATTCAATCTATGCACTAATCATCAACAATATGAAAACACTATTCTATTAAATTCAATTGCATTCTATGCTAGTGTAAGCAAATTCATACTACTTAAAGATTCATAACTGAAAACTAGACTTAATAATCAAACATCAAATTAAAATTACAACCTAGATCTAGAAAAGAAATTGCATGAATTAAACTAATCCTATTTTAAGAATTTAAATTGCAAATGGAAAATACTCATAAAGACATAATTTAAATCCTATTTATATTTCAACCTATGACAAGAAAATAAATAAGAAAACTAAATAACAACTAGATAAGAAAATTAAATAGCAATTAGATAATCAAACTAGAAATAAAAACTAAAACTAACAGCTATCTATCCACCGAAACTTGCCAAAGAAACCATGAACTAAATACTTTGTTCTTAAACTCTATTTCAGCATATAGCAAATCTAACTACCATCTAATTACACAAAGGGATTAGTATCTAAACTTGCAATTTTGTTTTCTATCAATTAAAAGGTCATTGCATATTAACACTAGCCTCCATAATAACCTACACAACTGAACTAAAGCAATTAAATTATGAACAACAATTTACACAGTAAATAAACATAATAAAACTCATAAACAAGAAATAAAAGGAATGATAATTACACTATATAAATTCACAATCTAATTGACTAAATATTCACCCAGACCACTGGTGGGCCCCCAGCAGGTCATGGCTACTCCTCAATGATGAATCATGAGCTCAAGAAACATGATTTCAACATTAAAATTTAAAACACAGTTTTACATAGTTTTAGCCAAATATGTTTGAAAATGGAAAAACAGAGATGAACTATCCTTTTTCTCTCCTAAATATTTGTCTGACCACTGAGGTGGTATTTATATATTTTACAAGCTAAGAGGTAGACCACTGGAAGGGCCGACCTCCTCTTAAAACATAAAATCGCATTCAATGTGTCTTAACTGCCAGTGGCTTCTAGAAACAAGGCAAGCCAATAAATGCCCATCATAACAACCCAGTCTGAGCTATTATAAGCTTAGTAGCTAGAGGCATAAGAAAAAATAAAACCCATGTCTTTGATTCTCCCATTGTTGGCCACCGATATGATAACCGCCAAATTTCCCATGGTTTTAGTGTAGGACGGAGTGCCAGACGAAGCATTGGATGGAGTACCGGACGTAGTGTCGGATTGAGTATCGGATGGAGTGCCAGACGAAGTGTTGGATGGAGTACCAGACGAAGTGTCCGATTGAGTATCGGACGAAGTGCCAGATGCAAAAACGACCTGTGATTTTCCCCTGTGACACACATAACGCGAATTAGTTTCCTGAAATCATTAAAACATGATGAATTATACTCAAAACCATCATAAAACATAAATCATACAAATTTGGTATGAACCACGACGATTTAACACAAAAATTCTTCAAAACATGAAAATACACATACAATATTGGCAAAAAAGGATCTAATTATCATCATTATATTAACCATATCATGGGCCCAACATTACCCCCACACCTAACATTTTGTAGGTCCCACTGCAAACAAAAAGGTATTTCCCCTCATGACTAAGCTTGTTGAGGAGGATCAGCTTTAGAAACTTCTCCTTGTTCCCATGAAGATTTTGTCTTATGCCTCTTGTGTTACTTCAATTGCGCCCTGAGGTTGCGGTTGGTTTTGGTCATCTCATCAATGAACCGTTGAAGGGGATTCACCTTTGCTTGGAGGAGTGCATTATCGTGGTGAAGATGTGTGTCCACAGTCTTCCTCTCTTCCAATTGTTGCAACAAATGAAAATTTTCTTGTTGTAACTTCTCAATGGATGGAGCAGGATTAGATATCTCAGAGGAGGGCTTAGATCCCTTGAAATATGTGGAGTGTCTATCATTCTTAGGATCTGGGGTAAGAATCTATGAGGTAGTAGTAATAGGGGGTTGATGAGGAGAAGTAGGTTTAGATTTTTTCTTTCTTTGAGGCTTCAATTCGTCTGCAGATAGTTCCCTAAGTCTTTTTTGAGGGCTTTCGAGATCAGAGGATACTTGGATAGGGTACAAAGTAGTCAGGGGTTTTGCATAAGGTTTTCCTCTTGTGCTCTGGGAACTCTTTCGAAAGGGACCTCTATTAAATCGATTAGCTCCTCTCCTATTTGTGGGAACTGTAGGAAAGTCTAGTTGAATTACTTCTTGGAGATTTTTGGGTGTAGGATCAAGAGATATTGAAGACATCGGGGGGTTAACAATAGGATTCTTGGTCTCTTTTCATGATGAGGTTGTAGGGGTTTCAAAAAGTTTCTTGGATTTTTTATTCGGTAAAGAAATGGTTTGTGCAGGAGGGTTTGGAGTTTTCGGAGAGTGGTGTTTGGATGGAGAAATAGTCCTGGATCTAGTGTCTTTTTGCTAGTCTTGATTGTTAAGTAAGGGTTTGCAAATTGATAAATGAATTCATCCCAAGTTTGCCTCTGTTTTTCCAATTCGACTAAAATGAGGAGTTTGATAAGGCCATGGTGAAAGAGTTTGTTATGGGGGTTGGTTACATTCTTCCTCACTTGAGAGAAAATTTTCTCCAAGCTCTTTAAAAAATAGAAGTGAAAATTCAATGGTTTATTGAATTGAAAGTGAGCTAACAATCGAAAGTGACAGGCTTTAAAGGTGGAATATCTACCTTCACATGTGATAAAACTGGTGATGACTATGAGAGGGTTTATTAGCTCCTCTTTTATCCACTCCTTGGAGTATCCTTTAGCTCTAAATATGTTATGAAATTCTGGTTTAAAAACCCTATTATAGCTTGATCATAACAACTGGTGGTTTTTAAACCATCTATCCCCCACTCTTGGAAGCTTTGTGGCTGTGGCTATGGATTCCTCTAAGACCCCAAAGGTGAGAGACCCCACGCATGCTATCTTTCCATCAAAACTGAGAGAAAATTGCACTGAAATGCCATCGTCGTGGCCCTGCAAGTGGGACAAAAATGGTCCCCAGCCTGCGCGCAAAAACACTTCCCTGCACTGTGAAAATTCAGGGATGGCGAAGAGGTCAGTGTAGGAATATGGATCATACCATTTGGGCATCATGACAGTGTCGAAAAAAATGGATAGAGGGAGAAATTCATAGAGGATAGGTGCAATCAGACCAAGGAAGGGAACGATTTAAACCGAGGCCAAGTGAAATTAAGTAGGGGCGGAGCATAATGTGGATAGAGGGAATCGAAATGAGACAAGGCTGACCATGTTTTAGATATCAAAGGTGAATGAAAATGAGCAAAGGGTGAATGTGAGGAATAAATGGGATAACCAATTCCATTTTTGAGTGTTCCTAGGGTGGAATGGTTGCACACATGCACGCACGATTTTCCATGTGTGAGCGTCGATTTCAAATTTGAAGGTATGTTGTGGGAGGTGAGTGTAATAATGAAGAGGTTAGATAAATGCCCAAGTATTTGACTTTGTAGTGACCAATTTAATTAACATCAATTAATTCTACAACATAACAGTAAAATTCAATAATTTCTTTATATGAGCACGTTCACATATAAATTTATCAACACATAATAAAATTTTATAGCAAAATAAAACAAATACACCATTTAAATTACCTAGCTCTGATGCTAATAACCCTCCATTTGTCCGCTTTCCTTCTTGACCATTGTTGCACTATGTAAACACTTCCCAAAACCTAGTTCCACCATGCCGACTAGGTAACTTCCTAGCTCCAGGATATCATATGGATATCCTGGCCCCCGTGCCCAAAACCTCCAGCAACCCTGGTGCCTGTATTGATACAATCCCACTCCAAAACTCCACTCCTCTCTCCAAATCCCAGAGCCCCCAAAATCGATCCCCAATCTCCCGTAGAATGATCCTCCCGTAAACCTCCTTCCCTCCATATTCCTCCTTCACTGACTCATGCATTTACTTGCTTACCTACTCCTCGTTAATGCCCCTTATCCTTTCCTTTATTATTTCATCCTCTCGTAATTAATAAGTTATCCCTTGTTGTGTACGTAACCTTTTAATTTAAACAATATA
>SNQJ01S0066992.1:47648-57693 GCA_010110895.2 Picea sitchensis | reverse complement strand
TTTTTGGATAGTGTGTTTGTCGGCCTTTAATCCTCAACATGATGTTTTTTTAGCATGACACCATAACCCAATGCAGAAGGTGACTGGAACTACTTGTTCTTGGCAGCTCACAGGGATCTTTCCATCCCCTGTGGATCCAAATGTTATCACATATAGTTGTCAAGGGCAATAGGTCACCCAAGTTCATGGTCTGTACAGGAAGTGTCCGAGCGTAGCATGTAGATTAGCTCATTTCGGGCTTAAAATACAAACAGACAGGTTGAATTTTTTCAGCGGTAGAGATTCCCAGATTAACGACACTCGGGTATTCGGGATTTCAAAATTGCACAAAGTATAGCGCCATGGGAAGGGCTGAAGCCCGAAGTCCCGAAGCAGACCTTGGTCGTCGATTTGAAAAGGGAAGATCTAATCCATTAATCCGAAGAGGGCAGATTTGAGCCGCTGATTGTAAATCCTCACCCAAGATCACAAGATTAACGACCATAGTCCATTGTGGGGACGCGGCGTGCTCGGGCAATAATTTTCTTGAGTGGTCCCACAATTGAAACCATGGTTTGAAAAAAGTAATACGTGGAAAAAGGTGGTGTATTGCGGGCTCAAAAGCGGTGTGAACCCAAACCTCTTTTGTCAGCCCCGCAATTTCATGTTTATATGGTGTCCTATCTGAGAGAACCACGTGGTCGCCCCTTGGGAATTTAATCTCGTCGATTTCCCAATGCAGTCAGTTAATGAAGGTGAGGAAGGTTGGTGAAACCTCATATCACCACCTAAATGGAAATCCAGAAGGACTGTCAGCAAAACGACTCTTCTGCTGGTCCCTGCTGAAGCACAATTTCGTCCGATAGAAGCTCGTGTCTGACAGAAGACTGCATGCACAGTCTACCAGAGAACATGCAGACGTAAAGCCTTGAAAGAAAATACTCGAACACGCCTCTGTTGTTAGTGGCAAATTTTTCTGAGTATATAGGAGTCATTTTGATATTTTGTTATGGTCGATGGTTGAGCTACGCTCCCGCATTGTAAAGTTTTTATAAAGCACACTGGTTATATGGTTATGTAATTTGATCTAAGACTTTTGGTTTAATGAAATTCAGCTTCATGTTTCCATGCTTTATTTCCTCTAATACTGAATGTTCATGATTGAAGGATTCACATGGATGTTTATGACTGAGTTGTAATGGATGTTGGATTATAGCCCGATTATAGTGTTTTTAGTCTCCTGAACTCTTAATCCAAGAAGATCTTGTTTTCTGAGTTTTTCCTCCTAAAGTTGAATCGAGACCTCATTTGCGGGTGCATTCTGGTCTAGTTTTCTGAGTTAAACGATATTATCCTAAGTATGCACCCATTTGACCCCCTTTAAAATCATTCATTGTGACATATAATCTGATGGGTACTAGGCTTATCTCTGCCGCAATCCAGAGGTGACTTCTGGTGCTAACAAGTACTATGTCACCTTCATCGATGACCATTCCAAGAAGACCTAGATCAACTTCATGAAGACCAAGGACGAGGTATTCAATTGGTTCCAGTAGTTTAAATCTCTTGTGGAGAACTAGATGGGCAGGAAGATCAAGACACTGAGATCCGACAATAGAGATGAGTACACCTCGAATGCCTTCAAGTATTTCTTTTTAGGTGCTGGGATAAAGTGGGAGTTGATTGTTCCATACAACCTACAAAAAAACGTGGTGGCGAAGAGGAAGAACATGGCTATTTTTGGGGCTACTAAATCCATGATGTATGATCAGGATCTACCTAGATTCCTATGGGAAGAATATTGTAACACAACAATATACATATAGAGCATGAGTCCTCATGAGGCATTGGGGAGGAAGACTCCTAAGGAGTTTTTTACAGGAAAGAGACTGGATATTGGACACTTCAGTATTTTCAGATGACTTTTCTATTGTCATGTCCCTTTAGAGAAGAGGACAAATCTTGAGGCCAATATTGAGAAGGGGATTTTCATTGGTTACAGGGGGAATTCCAAGGCATATAGAGTCTACATTCCTTCCACGAGGAAGACTGTGGTCATGAGGGATGTGAGGTTTCAAGAGGAAAGATCCTTGAGGAAGGCTCATGATATTGGTGCAACAATAGTAGTGGATCAAGAGCTAGAGACTTAGAAGACTAAGCATACATAGGGTACAAGTCCAGGTTCAGGTACATGTGCAGACACATGTGATTAGATTACAGAACAGGATGAGGAGTAGCGGGATCCTCCTATTCAAGAGACTAACTCTACTAGGAGGAGGAATATCATATGGGTACAACAGACCTTGACAGAGGAAAAAGAGTATGTGGGTGTGCCTAAGACATCGATTAGGGAGAGTCGATCCCCACAAAGATTTTCTGGTTATATGACTTTGTTGAGTGAGATATTGGAGTCTATCTCTTTCATCCCCGAGGAGGAATTAAAACAATAGATGTGGATATATTCCATGGTGGAAGAGTATGCTTCCATTATGAAGAATGATGTATGGGAGGTGGTGCCTCGATTAGAGGGGAAATCAATGATTGGCTCGAGATGGATCTACAAGATCAAGCACGTTGTAGATGGTAGTGTGGAGAAGTTTAAAGCCTGCTTTTTGGATAAGAGGTTCTCTCAGAAGGAAGGAATCGATTATGATGAGACATTCACCCCAATGGAAAGGTATACTTAGATTAGGGCCGTGATCTTGATTGCAGTAGATATGGGGTGGAAGATCCACTAGATGGATTTGAATATGACCTTCCTTAATGGAATCATTAAGGAGGAGGTGTACATTGAGTAGTTGGAGGGTTTTGAGGTGCATGGGAGGAACTCCCATGTATGTAGGTTGAAGAGAGTCATGTATGGGCTCAAGTAGGCTCCCAGGGCATGGTACTCACAGATAGACAAATAATTTTTGGGGATGGGAGTCACCAAGAGTGAGGCAGATTCCAACCTCTATTACACCATAGTTGGAGGTAATACACTCATTCTTGTGTTATATGTGGACCACTTGTTTCTTACAGGATCAGAGAGGCTCATTGAAAAGTGCAAGAGGCATCTTGCTTTGAAGTATGAGATGAAGGATTTGGGGCTGGTGCACTACTTTCTGGGGTTACAGGTGTGGCAACATGATGGTCATAATTTCCTTGGACATGGGAAGTATGTGGTGGAGATCCTGAAGAGATTCAGGATGTTGGACTACAGCCATATATCTATGCCGATGGTGACCAACTGAAAGAATATTGATGCTTCCATATTAGAGGTAGTGGACCCAACACTTTATAAGAATTTAATTGGATCTCTAATGTATCTAGTCAACAATAGACTAGATATATGCTTTCCGGTTAATACACTCAATCAGTTCATGGTTTAGCCGAGGAGATTACACTGGGTGGTAGTGAAGCATGTTCTGATATATATGCATTGCATGCTCAAGTATGGGGTGATTTGTATGCAGGGAGATGGGGTGAACCTGATAGGATTTACAGATGTTGATTAGGAAGGAAACACGATGGACAAGAAAAGTACTTTGGGTTATTGTTTTAGCTTGGCATCAGGATTTGTTTCATGGTTCAACAAGAAGCATAAGTCAATAATGTTGAGCTATGATGAGGTAGAGTACATGGTAGTTATTTTAGCAGCATGTGAGGCCACTTCTATTCGTATAGCACCGAGGAGGGGAAAGTGAAGACCGTACAATATCACCCAGACAACCAGAACTCTACCATATAGTCTAGCAGCTGAACATACTATACACATGCCATACGAACAACTAGGAATAGGTTGAAATTGGGGTCATACAACCACAAAATTGAGAGTTGATTTTGCTGGGTCAAACATCCAAATTGACAAGGACATACAACCAAGAGAAAAGTTCAAAAAATTGTTGTAATAATTTTTTGTGTCTAACTATTGTAAAAATATTCCTCTTAATCCCAAAATAAAATCCCCTCTTTGTTTGTTTTCCCCACTCTAGGGTTTCGAGGGTATTTATGGTGTCTTTATGTTTTATGTGCTTGGTTTATGAATACTTATGCTATGAATTTTAGTTAAATAATTTAGCTATAAATTTAATGTGTGATTTTCAGAAGTTATATCAACTTAGATTAATTTATGGGTAATGAAAATTGTTGCCATTTTATTTTTGTTGCTGAATTTTAAAGAATTCATAGTTGTAAGACTTAGTACCTACAAATGTAATTCAATAATTAATAAACGCTATATAAACTATTAAAAGCAATGCAAATGCAAAAGTAAATGAGACAAAATATAAGAAAAACAAGAATTAAATTAAGTAAAAAATGAAAATAGTAGAGAAAACATCGAGGAAAGGGAAATGAGAGGTCAAGCCTATTGACCTTCCCATTACCCCAACTCTCTTTATTTCTTATTGTACTTTCACTCTCAAAGGTTCTTTTGGGCCAAGAGGAGAGAATTCAAAAGAGGAGATATGCAAGTTGTTGAATGGTCATAGAGCCATGAACTGCGTTGCAAACAAATATTTCTGAAATGAAAACTGAGCAACCATTCGATACTAGTGTTTTTTTTCCTTCAAGTTTCCCCAAGTGAATTCAATGTCTTTGTGTGATGGAATTTCATTGTGGTTGTGTTAATTATTTGACTTGAGTTATTGGTGTTTGTGTGTATTTGAAATGTTGTTAGTAATTGGATTGATGCCTGTGATGAAGAAATTTCATGGTAATACAATATATATACTCGGAAATTTGTTTTCCATGAACACTTTGTGATATACAACAACTTAGTAATTAAATCTATCTATTATTATTGAGTTTTAAGATCCATGTCCATTAGAAACTAGCTATTGCAATTAATTAGCTTAGTTTCTAATTATATATGAAAGTTGAGAAAATTCGGTGTTGTTAAAGCATATACAATAGTGGTGTTCTTCCATTGCCATACACAACCTAAGGCTCTTTCCCATGATCGTATGGTGTCCATGTATATTCTAGGATATCATATGCTACCCTGTAAGCTCTCTAGAAGCCACCCATAATTTGTTTTCAATGCTTGGAGGCCATACACATGTTGTATAGGCCATATGCAGCTTGGCATATCATTCTCATATCCCCAAGGGTCTCATGAGTTGAAGGCTAGACATGCAGGGTGATAGTGGATGTATTTAATTAGGAATTAACATAGGCTACTACCTCTACTAACTCATGGTTTCTTTGGTCCATGCATTTTGGAATTCACTTAGTCATTACATTCCAACAAAGTTCGTTTATCTCATTCCCATGTATATATGAAGGCCGCTCACTTATAAATACATGTTTTATGACATGTTACATCATTGTGTATGGAAACAATTCTGATGACATTCATTCATCTTAAGAATCCATTTCATATGGTGTAATTATTTGTTGTTTCATACATGTTGAATTAATGGAGTACAAGATGAAATGGACTATGATATTAAACACGAGAAATTGGAAGGATCGGAATTGAATGAGACATACCAATCCATTGTGAAGGCCCTATGAAACATATGCCATTTACTGATGAATCTTCATCCCTAGCACTCTTTTTTACTTTACAAGACAATGCATGTGCATGGTTTTTTTGCATTGTATTAAAAATCTAAGTTGAAGCTTGTTCTTCCTCATTGTTAGATGATACACTATGCTTACTATTGGTTTGGCTTTAAGGCCAACGTAATTGACTACATTATTTTTGGATGGTTGATGATAAGAATATTGTTGGAGTGAAATTTGTGCATAATCATTTTGTTGGGGTGTTAACACCTACAACTATAAGACCAAGCGATAAGGAGGTATCTTGTCCACACATTAAACATGCAAGCAATTAGATTTGAACCCTTGAAAGAAGTTACTACATAAATAAATTCAAAGGGTGTATCATTCAATTGGTTCATGAGAACAGAGCATTGCAAACACAAAATGTATCAAGCCTCGAACCAAAGAATCATAACTAATGCTTGTGTACTTGCTTGGATATAAGAATAGAGAAGTTTGCACTCATAATCCTATTTATTATTGGCATTGTTAGATAATAGTTTTGTGCAAGATACACTAAGAATAGAGGCCTTAGATCCATTCAAATGACTAATATCCCTGCATAATACATAAAAACATATATCATAAGTTAATTTTGTAGAGGATCCATGTTGTTTACGCAAGTGGGATATAAGTCCCTTGTTTACGAATCATTATCCTTTTTAAATTATCTTCAAATTGAATTGAGGCCAATTCTCTTCTTGTCCCATCAAAGGTAGATCAATTATCCTTCACTAAATTTACAAAATATTCTTCTTCAATCCAGGACGAATTGAACTAAAAATGATCGGGGGGATTCCTCCACTCTTTATCCATTTCCAAAAATACGGGAAAGTGAATAGACTCTCCACTAGAGCCAACCCATAACCCAATCTTAAACTAATAGTTTATAAACCATTATAAGAATAGAAATTCTTCTAACATCTTTGTAGTCTTTCCTTCACCCACCCTCTTATTCCTCTATGTACTAGGATTTAACTTGATGGGCATAATTTCAAGTAAACCACGTTCATCCAATTTTTGAATTAAAAAATAAACAAATGATCTACATGAGTTATAGAATCCCATATATTAGCTCTACCCAAAGATAAATTGAAATCACCTACAAGGATATTGTCTTGATTCATAACATTCATACYGAATACCTTCTCCCAAAAAACCACCCTTTGAATATATGGGCCATGTATGTTTAGGATTGTTATATCCTTTCCTAACTCATGGGAGTAAAAAATAATGCCCAAACTTGAATCACAAGACAAAARTTATCCCCTACCTCTACCTTCTTTCACTTCTTTCCTAGAATTCAAAGCAAACTTCTAAACCATTAAAACCCATTCTTACTCTCAAATTATATCTAGGACCACTAAAAAAGGTACCATTGTGAAMTTTTGAAACAAAWAAATAAATAAAGGAGTTATGAGAATCATTTCTAGTATTCCCCCTCATTGACTATATTATCCTTACCAACAATCATATAACCTAGGGATAATTGAGAAGAGTCCCATTCCCCATACACCACTTAGAAACTTCATTTCTACCTAAAAGACCAGGAATAGTAAAATCTAATATGGCATGAAAACCCAAATCAACCCCTTTGTCCACATAAAAGGTCAAATTCAATGGGACTACACCACTGATAAACTTACCCCATATCTCCAATGACTCCTCTAATAATCTACTAGTGCTTGAAACCAAGTCTTGAATTGTAGATTGGATATTACAACACTCCTTTTCACTAGAATATTTGAACTAACCACTAGCTTGTTTGTAGCAGAGACCTCTTGCACATCATTTCTCTTTTTCAAATATGAAGCAAATGAAGTGTCAACCAACTACTATTTTATATATTTTTCTCTGAAGACACTTGAGCCAACTCCTTATCCTCATGCATACTATGGTTTTTTTGGACCTAGAATTTATTCCTAAAAGGAATTCCAAATTCCATAGCCAAATGACCATATTTATGACACCTTACCCACCGAAAAGTTGCACCATAGTAATCCGAAATTTGAACAAAAGGATCGAAACCCTTCTGGAGAAATATTTCAATTGTTAATCCATATTTTTGATCTAATCCAAAAAGGATCCTTGCAAGTGAAAAATTCCTTGTGACTTGAAAGCTCCCATTGGCCTCGATTAGCCTCTCTAAAGAGTTCCTAATTTCTCTAAACACCTCCTCATACCAAAACCCAAGCGAGAGACATGGAATATTCACCCATAATGGAATATTATTTATCCTCTCTGTCTGGGGATCAAAGGAAGGAGACCATTTCTTAAGATTCAATGGTTGAGTGTCACTTCCCATGCACATGCAATAGGTTTCCACATATCCTACATAGAAAAATGAAAAATCCATCTATCCCCCTCCGAGAGAAAATACAGACTCAAAGAATATTACCATTCCTCTTTAATCCAATCACAAATTCTCTTCTCATAACATTTCCTTCCAAAAATTCTTCCGACTAGACTTTGAGAATCTATACTAGCAACCTCATGCATCATAACATCCTCACTGAAAACAAGCTTTATTGGGGAAATCCTTTGCTTTATACTGTTTTTTTTTAACCCTCTCCATTTCCCATGTGATCTCTATTCTCATATCCACTCCTTACAAGGACCTCTTACATTATTTCCCCCTTATGTACACTTACCACTAGTTACCCCATGCCATATTCTCGACAAAGTAATGAATATCGCAAAACCCTGATTCACCAGTCGTTTTTCCTTCCTTTACATACCCACTAACAGTTTATTCACCTAATATACAGAAGAAACCACCAAAAAATTACAATACTTCACATTATTATTTACCTCATGTAGCGTCCCCGACCATCAACCTCTGTCGGGTAACACTAGCTTAAACAAATGTAACTTTTCTTTTATGTTCTGATACCATTTTGTAACATCCTTCGACCGCCCATGCCGAGAGCACGCTACCTCAGACATGCACTGTCTCAAATACTGATACCAAAGTGACATATCCATCCGGCTAGGCCTACAACACCACTTTAAAACTTTCTTGTTTTGATATACATATATATCTATCTAATGCAAATTAAACAGTCATAAGCATTCTTCTCATAGACATATTCATGTGGAAGCGACATTAACACAGACATGCAATATATACATGTAAATATGATAGCATTATAACACATGTACAAAATACACAACATACAATGAACAGAGAATTGATACTTATATTTTTATGAGAAGACCATTGACTACGTGCGGACCTTCCACGAACCTCCCAGACTTAGACCATGCTGCTCATCACTCTAAGAAGTGGTCACCCTCGAGCTGGGACTAAACTCCACCGAGCAAGGGATTCCTAGGCTAGGTAAGGTCGATAGGAAAATCACACATTCCAACAGGAAGTATTTTCTCCTAGGGGGCACTTATGCCCACCGCTCAGAGACTCTCATTCCCCATATGCCTATCCCACCCCAAGAGTATACACCTTCATTTTCACACAATCCATCGGCTGCTCCACCTCCCTTATGGGGCTTCAGCAATAGGTCGAACATGAATTTGCATATCTCTGTAGCTACTACTAGACTCCCTCCAGGAGAAATCACTTCCTCAACACACTCTCTCACTTGGAGAGAATTGCTCATAGGCCTAACAACCTGCTTCTTCCATCCATGGGCCTGACAACCCGCTTCTTCACTCCAGCTCTGACAACCCACTTCTTCACTCCAACTCCTCAACACAGGGGCATGGTGATGGCAACAACAAAAATTGGATGTGGGGCACAGTAATGATAGAACAAAACAAAGGCAACCCGCATGGTACAGGTTCAACAAGGATATCAATTCAGGTTGGTTGAAGAGGTTCGGGATGGTTCCAGAATTCAACAATCGTGTTTGAGGTTTTTTTGCTTGCTTGCTTGCCACATTCATGAATGAAAGGAATGGACAAAAAGAAATCCACAAACAGTAAAAATTACCACATATATTTGCATATGCCTAACCTGACACATGGCAGTCATGAAGCACGTTCCTCTCCATTTGCACATCGTTCCCCTTCCCAAAATAACTTAGGATATATTCATATCCTCTTCACAACATTTAGAATAATAATATATATTATTATTTTGGACTTAATCTCTGAATATTAGACCCTCTTTCTAGCCTCTCAGCCCCCTCCCTTACCCAACCTAGTGGAGCTTAGTCCCTCATACATTTTCTCCATGGTCGGTGTACACACAACGATGTTTTTATATTAAACATATAAATATTTACATGTACAAAACAGGTTGCATGCCTTTATCATCTATCCTCTCTGGCCTAATAAACACATAAGCCCCTAGCTTATAACACTTGACTCACTAGTCTACAAAACATGTTTACCATTCGTAATTACAACTAGAGCTCGTCCTTGGGGTATTACACCTCATAATATAAATATCTAGAAGGATTACTAAAAACTAGGCTCTTAAATTATAGGCATTTAGCTTGGCTATACAGGAGAATCCTCCTGTAGACAAGTGGATTTCCTCTTGGGCTCTAGAATCCTAAGACCAAGACAAAAA
>SNQJ01S0066992.1:7148-42862 GCA_010110895.2 Picea sitchensis | reverse complement strand
TATTCCTCCTAATGAAGGAATCATAGAAAGCCTCCCTATAGCTTCCCAAGTTCTCTCTGTCATGATATTCACCTGTGTTTTCTTATCTAAAACATAGTCAATGTCAAAGTCTTATATTCTTGGTTCGAGGTATTCTTTTTCTTTGAAGATCTCTGATAATTTGATATGTCGGTGGTCATTCAGGGTTTCTTTCATCTGTAATACTATTTTCTCTGATTCTTCTTGGGATTCTATCATAATCTTAGTTTATGGATATACCTTAGGGTTTTCTTTATTCAGATTCATTCCTTCCATCTTAGCAATCATTCTAGGACAATCCAAAATTTCATGGTCCATAGGTTTACAACAAAGACAACTAGGTATTTTCCCAGGGCATTCCTTGGTAAGATGTCTCGATTTTCTACAGCTGTAACAGAGGGTTACTCCTCTCTTTCGTTTAAATGATCCCCAGCCTTTCCTTTACTGCACACTAGGATCATGGTAGCTAACCTACAAAAAATTCTTTCTAGGACCCTGCATACACTTATTAGTCCAAATATATTTTCTATGCATAGGTATAACATATCTTTCACTATTCATATCAGATCTATTCATATCAAATCTTATTTCATCTATTAATACCCTAGTTTTCAAGCTAGGATAGACTCTATCAAGCATACCTAGATTCATACTTTTGAAACGCAAATTTTCACTAATCTTACTTCTACAAAGCACAAAGCCTTCATATCTATAAATTTCACTATTCTTACATGTATCAGAGCACAAAGCTTACATATCTTACCTCTTTTCTTCAGATTGGACTTCTTTTCTTAGCACCGAGATTCATAACTAAGTAGATTACTGTGCACTAGACCGATAGATCTATGCACAGAGCTTACAAAATTTCAGGTTCGATCTTTGCACAAAGCTTCTTCTTTCTCAGTTGCCAACAATCATAGTTTCAAGTCCCGACAACATAACCATTTGTTGGCATAGGGACAGACCCAGGGTTTAACGCTACAACAATGAACCAACAAAACCCTAGCTATTGGCCCTTTCAAAACACCTGCGAAGTAGATGAAGTCTCACCCGAGGTAGGGGTAGGGGTGGTTGCAGGACTCAAGTGTCTGCAACCTTAGTTGGGACAAAGATCCATGATTATAATACTTAACAGAGAACTTAGCATCAACAATTCATCAATATTCAACCAACAACTACTGCACAGATAGAACAGAGCATCGCATCATTCACTTAGATATGATGTATTTAAGCACTTTATCATAAACAGGTAGGTTATATCTAGCAGATCAAGCACTAAGCACCTTCATATAGATCAGATCTAACATTCTTATACATCATTAGCACAAAGCATAAGCAGATTTATCTATCTCTATCAAATCACTTAGCAAGAGCAGTTATAAATACATTAAGACAAGCACAAAGCAGAACAACACAATGTTTACGTGGTTCACCCACACCCTAGGGCTACGTCCACCAACTCTTATTCTTTATTGTCTTCAATCAATCGGTTACATGCACAGAGCCTCAAAAACCCTACTCCGCATAGGACATAATATTTGCATAGCTCGCTAGATCATTCTTCCTTGCATTCTAGCACAAAGCCTTCCACAGTCTTGCTACAATGACTTGCACTTAGCTCTGCAAGTCTCACACAATATGCATGAAGCCTTACAATTCTTGATCACACGGATCCAACTCTTAGCACCTAGCCAACTTGCTCACACTAACATCACATAGATTCCTCTCCTTACATTGCCTATACATCTATTTATACATATAAATAGGTCTAAACATGGGTAAACCCATGGGCTGACATCCCATGCCCGTTACATAATCCCAAAAACCCAAAAAGGACCCCAAAAAGGGGCCGAGATCTGTGATCTCCACTTTGTCTTGCGCTCCTCCTTCGATAGGATGTCGAAGTCCCAAAATAGGTCAAACTTGACCAGATACCAACAAAACTTGGTCAAGGGCCAACAAAGAGGAAGAATATGTACCTTTTTTCGATGTTTTTCCTCGCTCAGTCCGAGTTGAGCTCCAATCTCCAAGATCTTCAACAAGAGATGCAATCCAATCAAAGACAAAACATGCTTCCTATTCTACTATGATTAGCTTCAAACCAGATCTATCTATTAAATACAAGTTCACGTAGATAAACATAATCTTGAAGTAAATAGGCCAAGCACATATATATTAATGAAAACAAAGAAAAGTACGTACAACCATAGATGTATATGTAGTAGCTTCACCAAGCTCTCTTTGTCCAAACCCTTTGCTCAAATAATCCACAATCAAAATGACTATGTTTTCACTGATGTCTCATTCCTTATGAGATCATAATTTAGGTATCTCTCAGTCTCTCCATGTAACTTTCACCATGAGAAGGCCTCCTTATATAAGTTTTGAGAGGCCCAACCACCTTAGAGATTCTTGGGATAGGTTGAGGATATTTCTCCATCAGTTGTGGATCCTTCCTAAGATCCGGCCTTAACATCAGATTCGAATCCAACTAATTCTAGAGATGAGGGGGATTTCTCCCTGATTTTCCTCAGCAGTCAAAGATTCCCTGAAAAAGGCCAACACTCCCCCAAAAGGGTACACCGAGCGCTGCAACGCTCCCCCAAAGGTGGTCAAGGAGCGTTAGTGCTCCCTGACAGTGGGTAGGGGAGCACTGCCCAAAATTTCCTCAAAAAATCCTAGCGCTCCCCCAGAAGGGTGTACAGAGTGCTACAACACTCCCCCAAAGGAGGTCAAGGAGCACTAGCACTCCCTGACATTGGGTAGGGAAGCGTTGCCCTTTAAAATTCATTTTTAAGTGGTTTTTTCCATGGCAAAAGCTTTGTACTCTTCATCAAATGATTTCTCCTTCTTTAACCAGTCTCTGAGKGTGTTTTCAAGTGTTCTTTGTGATTTTKTTYGAGACACGACATAAGMAATATGATTGTATGATGTTTACGACACTTRTGGCCAAAATGAGACACTTGTAATGAYGACAATAGGTCATCATTGAAGTGAGTAATTTTCATGTGTAACAACACATAAGACCCTAGATTATAACACTTGGCTCACCAGCATACAAAAMATGCTTACCATTCATAATTACAACTAGAGCTCATCCTTGGGGTATTACACCTCATAATATAAATATCCAGAAGGATTACTAAAAAATAGGCTCTTAAATTATAGGCATTTAGCTTGGCTAAAGAAAACTTAAACCTTGTTTGAAACCCTTCTCGAATCCAAAGGATCTAACCTGCTTCTAGATAAGCATGAGCTACCTTCCAAAAAACCTTTCTCTATCCTAAACCATGTTAGAATCAAACCTTATTAACCCTTGCATATCTCTCACTAGAAGTAAAACATCTTCTAGTGAAGGTTTCTGTAGAGGTTTTCAATATTACAAGATCAGGAAAAATTATAAAAATAACACTACTAAAACCTTCGCTATTGGTAGTAAAGGTTTTTGTGGAGGTTTAATAAGTTTTTAATATAGATAATAATTATGGGTGGCCAGAGATTCTAACGAAGTTTTATTTTTTCGGTGCTATTATATCAATAATGTATACTAGTGCACCAAATATATACCATACGCATTGGCACACCAATATTTGATACACATCGGGGATTCAAAATATATCATATATGACAATGAGTATTATTAATATATTTTTGAAGCCCTGATGCATGTTTTAGATATCAAATTCATTGGTGCACTTATATTGACAATACACACTAGTGCACAAATACTTGATTAGCACTAAGTCTATAAAAATATATAATACACACCATTGTGTATTATATATTTTCAATGACTTGTTACATATTTTATGTAATGAAAGCACCATTGTGTATTACATCTGTAAAATCACCAATGTGTATATTGCCTTGCACACTATTATGTCATGTAATGGTTACAAGAATAGTAATTACAATAATAACAATATCATTAAATGGAACATTTCTTTTGTTGTCGTTAGGGATCCTTTAATTCGTGTCATTAAAGTCAAATAAATTGTACTAGGAGGAAACCCAAAAATGGTACCCATCCAATTCTATCCCTTTCTAGCTTTAAGACTACTCCCTTATAGTGTTTGTTTGGTGGTCCTTTTGGTATTAATGGTTTCTAAGAGTTGATGATGGTTTACCATGTTGAAATTGGTTCACAGGCTCTCTTCTTGGCTAGATAATGGTAGAAAAATCATATAACATAACCTTTTATTTCTTGAGGATAAACCTTGGTGAAATCATTAATATATCCCTTTATGTTCTTTCAAACAAGACCATGTGGTAGTGTATAATTGATGTGGGAGGAACCTAGAATCTCGACTAAATCCTTGTTGTCCTTGGGTGCTTTTGCTTCCTAGAGAGAGAATCTCCTATCAATTAAATTTGGGTCACTAATCTTAACCAAAATGTGTAATCTTTGATGTATATATCATCTTGCGACGTTGCAACTTTTAAAATGGTGAGGGTTTGTGGGGGGGACCCATGTCAATCAATTATGATCCATCGATCTTGTTAGGTGGGTTAACTCTTGACCATTCATAGGTCCCTGGGTATTTTCCTTTTTTATTTACTCGATCTCCCACAAGATATTGTGTACCTTCAATATATTCTCATGGGAGTCACCTTGGTCATTCATGACACTAGCAATACAATTCTCTTTATTTTCTCTAGATCCCCATGGCTAACTATAAGTTGCATATTTGAATTTGTGGGGAGGATCTCAACCATTCATGGGATTCAAATACATTGTTATCACATATGGTTCCAATGCCTTGGGTCCACCTAGATCATAGATCTCTCTTCATCGGGATAACTAGGGCCATTTATTACTTTGGAACTTTTGTCCTCCTTTTCACCTAACCCCCCCAAAACAAACCACAACCATTGATCTGCTTTAGTGGGGAAAATATGGGCCATTCAAGGCAGCCTTCACTTTTCAATCATGCTTGTATATTGACTGCTACAAATGATCCATTCTCATAGATTAATTTATTTGGAGGAATCCTTAGTCATCCACATCAACTTGACATTTTTTAATGCCCAACTATCATGGGTCATTAATATGATCGAGTGGAAGGAACCTAAGCCATTCATGGTATCTTAATTTTTTCAAGCCCCCAATAGACCCAACAATCATGAAAAAATGTGGTTTGTCAATCTGATCAAGCTGGAAAACCCTCAACCATCCATGACACTTCAATTTTTCCAGGTCCTCACTTGCACTATCCATTGTGATACAAAATGGGTCATTGATATGCTTTCCATGGGGACAATCTAGGTCATCCTTAACACGTTACATTTTCAACCTCATTTTTACTTGTTTTACCATGGGTGAATCACAGTCATATATCCTTGCATGAGATATCTAAGTCATTTATCACATTTTTCATTTTTATCCCCTTCATGAGAGACACATCCTATCGAAGGATGTTGAACCATTGATCCATATGCAATGTTCTATGTATGGTTATTAATCCATTTCTTCCTAAAAAATGTATGTTTCTCATATATGGCCCTTGGAATGGTTTTCCTTGAATTTTTGTGTGGGAATATCACCATTGGTTCATAGGGGTACCATCACAAATGGGAAATATGAAGGCTAGAAGGCTTCGTTAGATTCTCTCAAAGGGATACTAAGTGTTGTGGGTGGGGAGAAAATTTGTATCAATTGTGAAGGAAAGGAAAAGGGGATCCTTATATGAATTCGAACAAGAGCCCGAAAATAAAAATATTTTGGAAGAGGGTATTTTTAGGTGACAACATTCTACTCATATGGGATGACTCCTCTCTATAAGGTGTTAGATACCTAATCCTTAGGGATTGAGGTACATTATAAACATATTTGTAAATATTAAGCTAGGAGAAATATGAAGAGTCATAAGTGAATGTCAAGATTCATCGGAGGTCTTGGAAGAAGAAACCAAGAGTCATACCCTCAATGTATTTATGTATGGATCATATTAATGAAGTACACATCCGTGGAGTTATTCCCTCTTCTTATCAATGTATAAAATAAGGATATTTTAACTCCATGATTCTCTCCTCCCCTGGGTTGTATGTTCTCTCTCTTGCGTGTAAATACACCCCCCACTTTGGAGTCACATTTGAGATCTATCTCTCTACATCAAAGCCAACATTACTTCTCCTGCACTCTCCACATTCTTGAGACAAAAATTCCCAGCATAACATATTCCCTCTCCCTCATCTAGCCATGATTTTCCCATTATTGTCCAAATATTCCATGGTGGAACCTCCACTAAGGCCTTGCCTCCACTGTTATCTATTGTGGTCACAGGTTTTCTCTATGCAATAAACATTTCAACTTTTTTCTCAGGGATCCACACTATTTGGTTATTTGTGGCGAAAGAGGAGATCAAGCGCCCTCTGTAACATAATTCGTAGTGGAATTTGATGGAATTCATGCCTATACGAGTCAGCTTATGCACATGTAGTTGCGGTCATATTCAATCAATATTATGAGAATGATCAACAAGGTTCGACCAAAGGGAAAGGGAGAGAGATCGATTTCTTAAGGAGAAGTCAAGGGCCTGCAAATTTCAATGATTTCTAGTCCACGTCCTTTGGCTCCAACTTTCTCTTCACCAAGATTGATTTGCAGCTCGTCGCCAAAATATATCTCTCCCACCTTGAGCCCCTCATTGGATTCACCTCTAACTAGAACCACCCACATAGTAAATAGGATTGTTCTCTGTTGATTTTTTATCGAGGAGCATACAAGAAATTGCTTGCAGAGAGGGAAAGGAAGAGGCAAGAGATCATTTTATTGGTTCTTTACTCCTGTGAAGTGAATGCTTTATTTCTCTAGTTTAATAAATCTCAAGAACCGTAGAGATATCTGAAATAATATTTTCAAATTAGTACCTAAGAATTTGCATAGAATTTTACATCAGGTTTATGGTGAGGATTATGCTTTGTTGGTTCCTCAATATTCCTAACATAGTCTTTACATTTTTTTGAATTGATTTCTATAAAAAAATGCATTCTCTTGTCAAAAAATGGAAGAACCAATCACATGATTCGTATAAAGGAGAAGGCAGTAAGAGAGGATGTGGAAATAAGAATTTCATAGGCATGGGGGGTAGGAATAATCCCCGCATGAGCTTTGATGATCACTATGTCTGTTGTGGAAGAAGAGACACGAGGAAAAGAATTGTAGCATCCCATGGGAACATAAAGGTAAAGCTCTTGAACTTGTTCAATTTGTTATTTTTCATTGTAATACTAGCATAAATGAAGAACTGTTCAAAAATTCATTTGTTTCCTGGAGAGATGATTGGTTGCTTGATATTGGTGCAACATGCCACATGACCTTCCGGGGAGATTGGTAACATGCCACATGACCTTCCTCGGGAGATATTTGAATAATATTTCAGCAAATCCACAAGGTAGATGTTATAGTTCATTTTGTAGATAAACAATTCTCAAACCTTTGAGAATTGGCACCATCAAGCTTAAATTGCCTAGATTCCCACATTTTCTTTTGTATGATGTGATCTATATTTTTGAGCTATGAAGGAACTCAATATCTATTGTGCACATTTGAAAGCAAGGCCACTCTATTCATATATTCAATGGAAAAGTTTAAATAAGGAAGTCTTCCAACAACTTGGTTGTTATGATAGGAGTGGAGGATGAAATATTGTTGAAGTTGAAAGTGACATATGTTCATTGATAGAATTTGGCATACCTCTCTCACCATGATGAAGGTACATTTCCATATAGTCTCTTATGGAATGCTATATTTGAACACCCACTATGTCCTTTATTTGTTGAATAATAATGGTGTTTCTGGTTTTCCTACTATTCCTGGGAAATTGAAGCAATGTGATGTGTGTATCCTTGGAAAACATAGAAAACAACCTTTCCATGATTCTATTTACAGAGCATGTAGAAAAATTAGATTGATAAATTTTGATTTATGTTGCACCTCTTCATGTTCCATCTACCAACATAAATAAATATATCATGTCTTTCATTGATTATTACACTAAGATGTGTTGGTTGTACTTGTTGAAATATAAATCATAAGCTTTTGAAACTTTTTAAAAATTTTCTTCATGCATGGATCCAAAATGAAGCACAATCACATATTGTCACTCTTTGTAGTGTTAATGAGGAGAATATACATCCAATGAATTTGAAAAATATCTTTTCCAATATGGGATTCAACATCAAACACAGTTCCATACAATCCTCACCAAAATAGTGTAGCTGGAAGAATGAACAGGGGTCTTGTAAATATGGTTTGTTCCATGATGTTTTTCAAAAATGTGAAATCAATGTTTTGGGATGATGCAATTCTATCTGCAGATATGTGAAAAAAAAAGATTCCATATCATGCTCTTGGGAAAAATAATCCTTATTAAATGTGGTATGGTTGCATTCCTTCAAAGAGGCATATCCTGTGGTTCTTAGTTCCACATGTTATGCCTTTAATTCTTATGAGCAAAGAAACAAGCTACCTAGTGAGTTGAGTGCATCTTCTTGGGGCACTCAAGTACCACCAAGGAATATCGTATTTTTGATGAAGTAAACAAGAAGTTCATTATTTCCAAAGATGTGTTTTTTTCTTGAATCCACCAAGAATGATTTTTTTTGAGGGAAGCTTGATCCTCTGGATAGACTCACCCATGTAAAGACATATCACAAGTTTGATAATGAGATTCCACATATTGAAGAGGGGATTCCTATCTTGGATCAATATTCAAAATCTCCTTTTGAAGCACCATATAACTCCTCATGAAGAAGTTCCATCCAGTTCATTAGAACATGAAGTTCATTTTGATGATGATTGAGAGGATTGAAAGGCTCAACCTTGATGGAAATTGATGCAGTACCCCTACCTTGGCAGGTTCTACTTGACCTCCTAGTCTAAGGACGTTTCCATTATCCCTTCTCGAAGCCTGAATGACTCTTAGTTCCCAATGGAACTCTAACAAATATATCCACAGTCCTTCTTAGAGTTACACCTCGTGGAGAACAAGCACTAGGTGCGAATTCTTACCCACGGGATCAACTGATGTGACCACAACCTTTTCCCTAAAAGGATACTGGTTTCATGATTCCTATTGTGAGTCCCTCTCACTCTCCAACTCTCAAAACCCCGAAAAGGGTTAACGGTCTTTGCCTCTCCCCTTATGCCTCAAGCATATGACCTCGCCACGCCCCGGTCCACTGAAGCGCTAAGCCGGGATTTCAATGACTCGCAGTTCACTTTATACAACACTTTTTCTCCGAAGTCTGAACCCGCGACTTCTTTGTTGTTGATCGACAGTCCAGATCCTATCAGGATTTTATGGCGGGCTTTGTATTTTCCTTCCGCTACAACCTTTCCACACTCCCCGGATTTCTAACTAGCAAAAATCCAAACACGGTGATCAATGGCTCTTGTTGATCTAGATCTGACGACAACTCTCCCTCCTGAGCTGGTGAATTTTTAAGGACTCTCTCCTTAACCTTTCCACTGGTTTGCAAGATCCAGCAATCCATCCAAAAATTTCTGATTCTCCCTCCGAGAATTTCAACCATCCATCTAGACTTCTCAAAGACCTTGTACAAATAACTTGGCATCTCTCCTCCTAGGTTTGTTTTCTGCGAGATGAATTTAATCCTTATCCTTCCTTTGAATTCTTCAAGTCTCTATCCTTCCCCGAACTTCTATACTTTGTCAGTAACTTAAGGATTTCCTTTAAATAATTATTGCTCGCTTCCCTTGCGGCATTCGCAATAACCACTAGTTATTCAACACTTCCAACTTCTATGCACTTCCTTACAACAATAGTTCTTCAACCACCTCCCTCAATTGGAAAAGTCTCGACTCCCCTAACTGCCTCTCGCGACACCTTTGCATCGACTCTCAGATATTCTACTCCGTGACTACCGGTATGAAAACAACGATATCCTCCCCGAAAGGTTCTTTGAGATAAAACTCATAATATATCAAGCTAACGCACTCTTTATGGACTCTCACTGCACCTCCTTGGGTGTGAATTATCGTAAAGAGAAACAATTTCGAAACTATACTACCTCTCTCACAGAAGTTCATGCATTCAATATGAGTTTACGAAAGCATACATACATGCACATTGAAACAAATGCATAATGTGAGCATATAATCAAACCGCAAACATACCATTCAATATATATAAACAAATTATAAACACCATGAATTTGATCAACATTTCCTTATATTAATCCCAGTGATTTTGTACATGGGCTCAATAGCAACAACTATCTTCTTATACAACTTCTACTAACTATGCTCTCTTTCTCCTCTATGCTCTCCTACTCTACAACTTCTAACTTACAATTGGGAATGATAAATCTTTCCATACAATACATACAAGGGAGATTTAGAGTTTTCCCTCCTACAGGTCTAACTATCTAATCAAATTAAAATCTATCTACTTTACATTCATTACAATTAAATGCCTCCATATTCAACAGATGAGAGCAATGCTCAAGATCTATTTTACAATCTCAAAACATAAATGTGAATGCATCCTTTCAATATATTTCATTAATGTTTATCTTTCAAATTCAAACGCTCTCTAAATGTGCATTACATTTCTAGTTGTCCTTCGCTTGTGATTGTGTACGATGCTCCCGTATCATACTCCTTTGGCTGAAAATTTTCATGGATTCATGTTCATGAGCTCCTACACCGTTTGTCCATGTTTCTAGATTTATACTTCTCTTTCCCATCTAGCATCTTCAATCAAGTGTCCCTTCCATTTTATCAAATACTCAAAATATTTCTTCCTTCGGGTCTTCTTGCTAACCATCTGATCAAGTATACTTTCCATCTACGGATTTTCATCTACAGGAAGTTGTTTAACCCACTGAACTTCCTTCTAGATTTTTTCTTGTCTTGCTTCATCTGGTTCGTCTGCTCTGTAAGGATACAAATCTGCTATGTTGAATATGGGTGATATTCCAACTCCATTTGGCAATTCTATCTCATAAGCATTTGCCTCAAATTTCCTCAAGATTTGACATGACACTATCTTCTTCATTTTCATCTTATTATACGTTCCCCTTGGGAATATTTCTTTCCTCATGTGTGCTAAGACTAAATCTCCCACTTCAAATTGAATCTCTCTTCTATGTTGATCTGATCTGTGTTTATATTCCTGGTTGGAATTCTTTAACCGCTCTCGGATTTTACTGTGGACCTTCTGCATCTCTGCTGCAAAATATTCTACTACAACACTTTTGAATTCATTCTGCTCTAAGTCCCTCAACTCATATACTCCTCTCGACTGCATTCCATACATTATCTGAAATGGGATTTTTCCTGTGCTCCTATTCGATGAATCATTATATGCAAATTCTTCTTGCGGCAAAATCTGATCCCACTGACTGTGATGTTCAACTACTAAACTCCTCAACATATCTCCTAAACTTTGATTCACTACCTCAATTTGTCCATCCGTCTGAGGGTGATATGTTGAGCTAAAAGATAAATCTGTCCCCAGCTTCTTCCATAGTGTCCTCAAGAAATGACCAACAAATTTGGTATCTTGGTCTGAAACAATACTCCTGGGTAAGCCATGAAGTCGAACAACTTATTTGAAAAACAAATTTGCAATGTGTGTTGCATCACTAGTTTTCTGACATGGAATAAAATGTGCCATTTTTGAAAATCGATCGACTACCACAAATATGGAGTCACAACCCCTCTGTTTCCTCGACATTCCTAACACAAAATCCATGCTTACCACGTCCCACGACCTCTCTGGTACCGACAATGGTTGATATAATCCTGTATTTTGTCTTTTCCCCTTTGCATGCTGGGAAATTCTACATTTGTCAACAAACGTCTAGACATCGGTCCTCATCCGTGGCTAACAATATAAATTTTTCAGTTGCACGAATGTTTTGTCATGGTTGAAATGTCTAGCCAATCCTCCACTATGCTTTTCCTTTAGAAGATTCTCTCTCATAGAACTCTTCGGGATACACAACCGATTTCCCTTGAATAACAGTCCATCCTTAACCATATATTCAATCCATTGGATTATGTCTTTTAAAATGGGGTTCTCACATGCTTCATAAGCATATTTGAAATATGTATCATCTTTGTACATATCCTTAAGGTTGTCAAAACCTAAGGTCTTCACACGAAACTCTTGTAGAATCAAACATTTCCTGCTCAATGCATCAACAACTTTGTTAGCAGTTCCATAAATGTTCTTTATAACAAAAGTAAAGTTCTTCATAAATTCAACCCATTTCACATGTTTCTGGTTTAATTTCTCATGTCGAGTTACGAATTGTAAAGTGTGATTGATACAAAACGAACTCTTTTGAAACCAAGTAATGTCTCCATTTCTTCGGCACTTGTATGATTGCATAAAATTATTTATCATACGTGGAATAATTATTCTTTGCATCTTTCAACTTCTCATTGAAGTATGCAATCGGTTGTTCGGTTCTCTTCTTCTTTAACAAATTGAAACTTTTCTCTGCTTCCTCGGTCCAATGAAAAGATTTATGTCTTTTCTTGATTGTGTCCATCATCGGTGCAAATATTCCACAAAAATTTCTGATGAATTTTCTATAAAAACTGGCTAATCCATGGAAGCTTCTTACTTCAAAGATATTCTTTGGCGACGACCAATCCTTGATTGCTTTTACTTTCTCGAGATCCATCTTCAATTCATTCGAAGAGATCACGAACCCCAAATAAATGAGTTCTTTCTTCATGAAACACGACTTCTTCAAGTTTATCAGCAACTTCTCTTGCTACAATCTCTTCATCACTAGAGTTAAGTGTCTCAAGTGTTCCTCCTCAATCTTATTGAAGATCAGTATATCATCAAGATACACGATCACAAACTTTCCAATGAAATCTTTCAATACTTCGTTCATCAATCTCATAAAGGTACTTGGCGCATTCGTCAAACCAAATGACATGACAAGCCATTCATACAACCCTTCATTCGTCTTGAATGTTGTCTTCCATTCATCACCTTCTCTCATTCTAATTTGATGATATCCACTTTTCAAATCAATTTTTGAAAAAAAAATTGTTCCACTTAAGCAATCCATCAAGTCATCCATACCGGGTAAAGGAAATTTGTACCTAATGGTGATTTTGTTTATAGCTCTCGAGTCTGTACACATTCTCCATCCACCATCCTTCTTTGTACTTAACAATGTTGGTACAGTGCATGGACTCAAGCTTTCTCTAACCAATCCTTTGTCCATCAAATCCTGGACTTGCTTCTTGACCTCTTCATTCTTCTGCGGTGTCAATCTGTACGTTGCTTTGTTTGGTAAACTCACTTATGGTATAAGGTCAATGTGATGGCTTATACTCCTGATGGGTGGCAACGAACATGACAAATCATCCACCACTTTATCAGCGAAATTCTCTAGCAGTTCATGAATTTCCTCCGATAGATCATCTATCGAAGTATTGGTCAAAATGACTCTAGGTTTTCTTACCACAACAAACTACAAGTCTTCATCCTTCTTGACTTCATCAAGAAGATCCTTCCCACTCATGAGAAGTATATTATTTCTTATCTCTTCTTTCACCTTCTTGTCCTCAATTGGAAACAACATATGTGTTCTACCATTCTTCTCTAAGGTGTATGTGTTCCTTCTCCCATCATGAACAACATTTATGTCATATTGCCACGGTCTACCCAAAAAAAGATGACAAACATCCATGGGAATAACATCACATAAGATATCATCTCTATAACCCCCTATATTAAACTCAACTAAACACTATTTAGTGACTGTTACCTTATGTCCCTTTTGCAACCACGAGACTTTGTATGGGCTTGGATGTGCAACTGTCTCCAATTCCAGATTTTCCACCATTTCTGTGGATACTAGATTATTTGTGCTTCCACTGTCCACTATTACCTTGCATACCCTATCCTTGGTCTTGCAAGTAGTTCTAAATAAATTGTTTCTTTGGATTGGATTCTCCGCCTCTTTCTTTGGCTTCAAGAGAATTTTCCTCATCATTAAGGATCTTTCGTCTTCTGCATCTTTTGGGTCAAAATTTCACCTATGTGCTTTTGAAATGTGAGCTTTGCCTCCTCCATCCCTCTTTCTATTGGGACATTCAAAATATTTATGTTCGATCTTTTCACAGACAAAACACTTTATCTCACCTCCTCTGCCTCTTCCTCTTCCTTTGGCTCGAGGAAAAGTATTCCTATCGACATATTGTCTTCCCTGTGAACTTCCTCCTCCTTCTAGGTGAGTCTGAGGTTTCTTCTCGTCATCCTTGGGCTTCTATGTTCTAGCTTGGGAAACTTCTTTGCCTCTTCTTTGACTTCTACCTCTACCCCTTTGACCTTGCTTTCGGGGAAATTTTTCTTCTGCCCTCAGAGCATTATGATAAGAATCTTCCACATTCCTGATTGTCACCATGCTCATCTCATCTTGAATTTCATATCTTAAGCCATTTATGTATCTAGTGACCTTTTCATCATCACTCTCGTGACGACCTGCTCTAATATTGAGTCAGTAAAATTCCTCAATGTACTCCTTCATTGTCATTCCCTTCTATCTCAAATTATGCATTCTCCGAAACAAATTAATTTGATAGTCCCTAGGTATAAACTTGGCTTTCATCTTGGCGACCATCCTATCCCAGCTTTTGATTTTTTTCTTGCCTTTGCAACGCCTGTCAGCCTGCAGTTCATCCCACCATAGTGTTGCATGCCCTTTAAGTCTAGTGACAACATGTTTGACTTTTTTTTTATCTTCCTCGATATCCTCATAGTCGAAGTATTTATCTAGAGCTCTAAACCAATATAGAAGATCTTCAATGTATAAGTTGCCTTCATACATCGGAATGTCCATTTTTTCCCTGGCACCTATTCTTGAAACTACTCTGAATAGACGTTCTTCTGCAGCATCTTCGGCTACAACTTCTTCTTCAGCTTCGGCCTCATTTTCACTTTCGGCTTCACTGACATCTCCTGTATCAATAGCTCGTATTTGTGCTCTCTCCATGGCATCCAATAGAGCATGAAGTTCTCTCATTTACCTTTCCACGGATGGATCGAGAATTGGTCTCTCTTGACGTCGTCTTGGCAACATTGTTCAAATCCGTTCCACGCAGAATTTAAATCACAACTTTCCTTCTGTCTTCTCTCGCTTATAGAAAACAATGATTGTAAGATCTGATACCACCTGACGCAGTACCCCTACCTCGATAGGTTTTGCTTGACCTCCCGGTCTAAGGATCATTCTTAATCTCCCCTTTGAATCGGAATGACTCCGTTAGTTCCCACTGGAACCCCTAACAAATATATCCACAGGTCCTTCTTATGAGTTATGCCTGTGCAAACAAGCACTAGGTGCAAACTCTCACCCACGTGACCAACTAATGTGACCACAATCTTTTCCCAAAAGGATATTTTAGGTTTTATGACTTCGTGATTCCTGTTGTGAGCCCTCTGACTCCTCCAATCCCTGAAACCCCGAAAAGGGTTAACGCGTCTTTTGGATCCTCCCTTATTCCTCAAGCATATGACCTCAGTCACGTCCTAGGGTCCTCCTCCAAGCGCATTGGGATTTTGCGACTCGTGAGTTCATGATACAACACTCCCCTTTTTCTCTAAAGTCTGAACCCGTGACTTGTTTGCTGCAGATCGACAATCCAGATCCTTCTACGATATGACAGTCTAGATCCTATTGGGATTTCGTGAATCAGGCTTTCACGATTCTTTCCTTCTCGTCATAACCTTCTCCACACTCCCGGATTCCGAACTGGTGAAATTCAAACACGATATCAATGACTCTTGTTGATCCATATCTGATGCCGACTCTCTCTCTCCTGAGCTGGTGAATGATTAAAGAATCTCTCCTTAACCTTTCCATTGATTTGTGAGATCCAACGGTCCACGGAATTTCGGTGATTGTCCCTTTGCGAATTTCAACCATCTATCCTTGCTTCTCAAAAACTCCTGGCCAAATAACTTGGCATCTCTCCTCCTGGGTTTGTTTTCTACGAGATGACTTTAACCCTTATCCTTCCTTTGGATTCTTTGAAGTTTCTATCCTTCCTGAACTTATAGTTTGTTGCAACCTAATGATTTCTAAATAATTCTTGCTCGCTCTCCTTGCAACATTCACAATAACCACTGATTATTCGACACTTCCAACTCTGTGCATTTCCTGCACAACAGTTATTCAGCCACTTTCATGGGTTGGAAAATTCTAAGACTTCAGCCGGCCTACGCACACCTTGTACGGCTCTGTATTCTACCTGCACTATGCTGGTATGAAAACAACGGTATCCCTCCTGATATTTTCTGAGATAAAACTCAGAATCTCGTCAACGCACTCCTTGCGGACTCTCACTGCACTCCTTGTAGGAATTCTCAGGAAGAGAAACAATTGAAACTTAAACTACCTCTTTCACAGAGTTCATGCATTCAACATGAGTTTATGAGCTTACAAACACACACAACATTGAAACAAATGCATAACAAAGCATATAACCAAATTGTAAACATACCGTTCAATAGATGTAAATAGAATTCATAAACACCATGAATTTGGATCAAAGCTTTCTTATGTTAATCCAAGTGCATATGTACATGGGTTCAATAGCAACATCTATCTTCTTATACAAATTCTACAACTCTTCTCTTCTCTACTCCTCTATGCTCTCCTACTCTACAACTTCTAACTTACAATTGGGAATGATAAATCTTTCCATACAATACATATGAGGGATCTTTCTAGAGTTTTCCCTCCTACAACTCTAACTATCTAATCGAAATTAAAATCTATCTACTTTACATTCATTACAATTAAAYGCCTCCATATCTGACAGATGAGAGCAATGCTCAATATMTATTTTACAATCTCAAAACATAAATGTGAATGCATCCTTTCAAGATATTTCATTAATGTTTAYCTTTCAAATTCAAAACGTTCTCAAAATGTGCGTTGGTGCGTTTCCAGCTGTCCTCCACTTTGGGCTTGCGTACGATGCTCCTGCATCATAAATGMAGCACCATCTCAATCAATGGAGMAACCTAAACCATCTTATAAAGGTCCACCAAAGTGGCTCATAAAGACACTTGAAAGTGTTCATCCTAATGAGGTTAAAAAGACAAGAACCAAAAGTTCTACAAGACAAGATAGAGGTGATGTAAATAATTTAGATTCAGGTGATGTAGATGATATGGATGTTTCATATGATTGTGAATTTAATTTATCTACTAACTTTGAACCAACTTCCTTTGAATAAKATTCTTCTCATGATGAGTGGAAAGAAGCCAYGCAGAAGGAGTATGATGATCTCATCAAGAATGGGACATGGAAGTTGGTGCACCCTCCATTCAGAACCAAACTAATTCACTACAGGTGGGTCTTCAAGAATAGGTACAAATCATATGGCTCACTTGAGAATCACAAAGCGAGGCTCGTATAAAAAGGGTTTGCATAGAGATAATGAGTTTTTTATGAGGATAATTTTTTCCCCTCAACAAAATGGGATACCATTCATACTTTATTTTCCTTGGCAGCACAAAATGAATGGAAAGTTCATCAAATGGATTTGAAGACTATTTTTTTGAATGGAGACTTGAAAGAGAAATTCTTCATGTCTCAACCAGAAGGTTTTGTTGAGAAGGGGTAAGAATAAAAAACATGTGGACTCGTCAAATCCTTACATGGCTTGAAACAAGCATCGTGGGGCTAGTATGAAAAGCTAACTAAGCATCCTCTGAAATTAAATTTCAAGAACTTTAACCTTGATGATGCAACTCTATTTGTTAAGAAAGGTGGAAATTTTTTTGTATGTCTTGTAGTGTATGTAGATGATTTGTTGATAACGGGGAACAATTAAAGCTATTTCACATCCATAAAGAATGAATTGAAGAAAGGCTTTGAGATGAAAGATYTAGGATATATTCACTACTACTTGGGAATTGAAGTGACTCAAAATCCAAAGTACATATTCATCTCCCAAAAMAAGTACATTGGATAATTKTTGAACAAGTTTGGCATGGATGAGTGTAACCCTCTCTCTACTCCAATGGAACATAATTTGAAGCTCACATCAAAAGAAGGGAACAAATTTGAGGATGCAACCAAGTATAGACAACTTGTGGGAAGTCTTATTTACCTTACCACCACCAAACTATATACTTTATTCGTTGTTGGGATTCTTTCCGGGTTTATGCAAAAACCTTGTGAAGGACATTGGTTTGCCGGAAAAAGAGTTCTAAAATACTTGAAGGGAACTCAAAACTTTTGAATCAAGTATTCTAAGGTGGATGACTTCAACCTGATTGGATATTTTGATTCATATTTTGATGGGGATAAAAAAAATGGAGTGTGTTTCTTTAGGTTGTCTCATGAGACTTGAATCAACAACTATCTCATGGATATTGCACAAACAATCAGCTCCAACAACTTCCACAATAGAGGGAGAATCGTGGCAACAAAGAAGATTGTGTGGCTCGGGAAAATACTTGAATATTTGCAGGAGAAACGGATGAATTCTACTCCTATTCTGGTTGGAAATACTTCTAAAATCAAGTTGGCCAAGAATTCAAGATTCCATGATCGAACAAAGCACATAAACACAAAGTACCATTTGATTAGATATCATGTAGAGGAAAATACTATTCACTTTAGAATTTTTTCCTCAAATGAGAAAATTGCATACATCTTCATCAAAGCGCTTGAAAGAGAAACTTTTGAAAAGTTTAGAATGTTGCTTGGACTCACAAACACCCCTTCGGATTAATAGGGGGGTGGGGGGATGTTAGATACCTAATCATTAGGGATTGAGGTACATTGTAAATATATTTGTAAATATTAAGCTAGGATAAATATGAAGAGTCATAGGTGAATTTCAAGAGTCATCATAGGTCTTAGAAGATGAAACCACAAGTCATCTCCTCAATTTACTTATGTATGAATCACATTAATGAAATACACATTTGTGGATTTATTCCCTCTTCCCATCACAAGGTGTCAATATCCAGACTCTAGGGTGAGTATCCCATTGCCTTAATCCATTGGGACATGGAGTCAAAATTGATCTATAGAGTCAAAATTATGTTCTTCTTCTCCAACTCTAGTTACAAAAAATATCTAGATTCTAGAAAATTCATAACGGAAATAACTGGAAAAACTCGCTTACCTAACCTATCTAGAAAAATAGTGGAACTATGTAACATGACAATCCCAATGCAATAGTGCACAAAGTTTTATCATATTATGATACCTATGCATGAATACCTTTGGTTGGGAGGTGGGTGACATTGGGGTTTGACAGGAAAGAAGACAAGACACCAAATACCCATTGAATACAATGTGCCCAATAGGGGGAGACACTACTTGAGACACAACTAGAATTAGAAAAACAATGAGAAATATTAACAACATAATGAATAAGGGTGTAAATGGAGTAAAAAATGAATATATACCCCATCTCCAAGAATTTATTTGTTTGTTCTTCATTTTGGCAAATCCCATCCATCCATACTAAAATTGGATCAAGATAAGGCATGGAATATTTACAACATTTGATGCCAAAGTTAGATGTAAATAGAGTTCTTTTCTTGTTTGAATAGAAAATATACACCTTTTAAAGGTTGCCTAGGTACAAAAATTATCCCTTCTCTTTTCACTATCACCACCATTATAAAAGATACCATCAAATTCCAAGCTTGGATATTATAGTGCTTGTGGAATTTGTACCTCATCCCGAACTTCATATTTAGAGAATCAATCTTTATTACTATCACAATTTCCTTCTTGCTCCTCACTATTATGGTTGCTTTTTCAAAATCTTCATGCTCAAGTTGAATGTCACTTCCGTTATCATCATTAATCAAAAGAGGAGTAAATGTATCCAGTGATTTGTTGTGTTCATATTCTTTGTGTTGTGAATCATTGTCTTCATGGTTTGAATGCTCTTGCTACCAACTACTTACACAAGAAAATGAATATGACCAATCATAATTGATTTTTACATGTTCTTCTTCATGTTAATATGTTATCCCAAAAATATATGCACCTTGAAAATGTTGTCCAAAAGTAATGCCTTCATGTCTTAGTTTTGATGCAGTCAAGTAAAAGGTTTTTTTTCATAAGCCTTGGAAGCACTACAAGCTATTGTGGGGATGGGAGATGGTGCAACTAGCGACACTAGGGCCCCAAATCCTACTGATCACTCTTGGTTAGGCATATCCCGTAGTTTCATAACCAAAAGTAGGAGAGGTAGCTAAAGTGATTCAATAGTTCATTCTATTGATTGTGTTGATGACCTTGAACCACCACCTATAGTATGGGTAGAACCACCACTTGGATAACCAATAGATTCTTATGTTCGAGCTTATCCATTGTTTCTCCGACAGATCGTGTAGATCTAGTAGCAGTTGTTCCAGATCTTGACCCAGTGCTAGTCATTGCTTCCAATAGAAAAACACATTGTTTCAAAATTTTGGATAAAAAGAACTAAACAATGTTTTTGTAGAAGCTTACCCACCACGAATAGCAGAGGCAAGCACAAAGGCCTACCGAAACTTTGACGGACCACATAAATTATTCAAAATCAACAACTACTCATAATTTACAAAGGAAAACTTAAAGATGTTGAGGTACAAGGCCTGTGAGAGGAAAATGTATCAGACAAAAAGAACGAAACCCTATTAATCTCAGCCATAGATAAGAGAAAATATCCCTAACAAAAATCATGCAGAGTCGAAAGAATACAAGTAAATGATCAATCCTCTATAAATCTCATTCATACTGAAGAGAAAATAACCCTAACAAAAACCATGCAGAGACGAACAAATACAAGTAAATGATTATTTCTATACAGAACCCACCATTAACAAATGAAAATGGAAACAAAAAAAATTAAGGAAAATCTCTTGGAGAGGCCATACCTTTGAATCAAAACCTCTCTGAAAATGTCGCAAAGAAAATACACAGCGAGTGAAAAATGATCGAGAGCGATGAGGCTTGTATTTAACAACGTTGGATAAAACCCTTCTCCAGCCAATTTTTTAATATTATGTTAAGATACTTTAGTTAAAAGAAATACATTATTGTTAAGATAAAATATCTCGTTTGTTTCTTACAACTTATAAGGTTGATGGGTGTGTATTTTTCAAACTCAATTTATGATTTTAATTTTTTTCATTTTATTCTTCATGGCAAAGGTATGTGACTAAAGGTATGAAGGCACTTGTAAATCCCTCCGGTACTCTTGGGCCACATGCTCCATTGGAAAGTTTGGAGATGCGATAGTGAACGAAGAGTTGGGAAGGATGCCATTGGTTGTGAAAGTGAACGTCTTATAGGCATAGGGAGGAGTGTCTTGGGTATGTGGTCCCGAAGGGGTTACACCCAACTTACCTTGCAACAGACATCATGAGGTTGTTGGTTGTGGAGCATGATTATCTTCCTTATTCATAGGTTTGTTTCAACTATGCTTGGAACCCATTCCTTAACAGGGTGTGTGTGGGGGGGGGCAGCCACAACTGTCACCGGGGAGGTCCAGGGGGGGTGGCGACAATTTGTGTAGCCCCCCTGGCAGGGGATTCGGGGGCAACACCTCCGAAGTGAAATATTGAGAAAAATTGCCTTGTAAAATATTGTAATTTCGTAGTTAATTTGGATCGTTCATTATAAGGTCGCAGATCTCACGATAGAAGTTATTTTAGGGTTTTTTTCCCCAGAAGGAAACTCTCTTTTATGAGGGAATTGTATTGCGGTTGTGTATTATCACCAATATTGTATTCTTAGAGGAGACTATGAGAGAAAGAAGAGGAAGTTACAATGAGTGTGTTGTAGGTTGTATCCCTTCATTTTGTTGGATAATAAAAATGAAGGACTTGGAAATTTATCTAGTGGACGTACCCCACACTGGGTGAACCACGTATATCCCTGTCTCTATTGTGTATATGTATCTTCTGTGTTTTATTTCCACATTTGATTTTGTTTTATTGATCCGCAATCCTATTTTCTAACAACTGGTATCAGAGCGAAAGGTAACTCGTAGGAAAAGAGGGTTCTTGGTTCGAGTGGGAGCAATGGCGGAAGATGGAAAGTTTAGGGTCGAGAAATTTAACAGCCAAAACTACCAGTTATGGAAGATGCAAATGGAAGATTATTTATATCAAAAGGATTTATTCCTACCATTGGGTGGAATAAAAAAGAAGCCAATGGCCATGAAGGATGAAAATTGGGAGTTTCTTGATAAAAAGGCATTAGGAACGATACGACTGATCCTGGCAGCATCGGTGGCTTTCAATATCTCAAAAGAAAAGACAATGAAGGAGTTGATGGATGCATTGGCTAAACTGTATGAAAAACCCTCGACGTCCAATAGGTATTTCTAATGAAGCGATTATTTAATATGAAGATGTCATAAGGTGGCTCTATTGCAGATCATTTAAATGAATTTAATACGATTACTAATCAGCTAAGTTCTATAAAAGTGGACTTTGATGATGAGGTCAGGCCTCTTCTAATCTTGCTCTCATTGCCAGAAAGATGGAATGGCTTGGTCATGGCTATATGTAAATCTGTCTCTGGTTCAAACACTCTAAAATTTGATGATATTGTTGGCGTTATCCTTGGCGAGGAAATGCGACGAAAAATCATAGGTGAGACATTGTAACAAACATAAATATATATAAATATGTAAATATAAATATAAATAAATAAGGAATAAGTAATTATTAATTATGAAGAGACATGACATATGAAAGGTCTTGTCTCTTATGAAAGGGCACCCCTGTGCGGGATATATATACAAGCCCTCATTCCTCATTTGTAATCATCTTATTTATTCTTATACATTATATATATATATTTATTATCCTCATGGATATCTTTATATTCCAAGTATTTTGGATATTTAACTCGTAAGCCAGATTTGGCTATTACATTTGTGTGAGCGAACTTTGTTTGTCTCATTTGGTATCAGAGCCTCGTTTCGGATTCTAGCCTTTGGCCCATAGACCTCCGGTCAAATTTTGTTTCTTTAGCAACATAACTCTAGGCCTTTGGCCACTCAAATTTTTTCAGAGTTTCTCTCATTCCCAGTCTTTGACTGCAATTATTAGGCTTTTTGCCATTTAAAATTCATAATTTCCGTTGGAAATATATATATATATTATTTTGCTGCAAAAATATTGAAAATTAAATAAATAAATAAAGAGAGAAATAGAAGTCCAGAAGAAGACAATCCACTACCAAGAAAAATTAAAGAAGGAATATAGTCCGCTACGAAGAAAAATTTAAGAAGGATCATTTTGTTGCTAGATTCGTTGTAGCTAGACAAAAAAATTAACACCATATCACTTGAAGCAGTCTCCAAAATTATTTACCACCATATCAATTCAACTGGTCACTTATTTACAGGAATTCGTGGCAGAAATTACCGCTGCCAAAAATACCACTAGGGGGGAAAAAATCGTGGCATGTTCACTCATTTGGAAGGATAACCGAAATTTTTTATTCAGCCACAGTGGAAAAATCGTGTATGTCTGAACAGTGAGAGCCGCTTCCAATCAAGGGATTTTTCAATATATATATATATATATATCAAGCGTTGAACTTAGAGCCACCTACAAATACGAAGTGAGGGAAAACAATAAGTAAAGAAGCGTAGCCACAAATTGTGTCCTTAACTGTCATTCTGGGAGACTTCCATCAAAAGTCGTGATTTTAAGAAGCATCGTATAGATTGGTAATAAATTTGAGTGGTTAAAAGAACCTCGCTTGATAATCGTCAATGTGAGTTGGAGAGTCGGGCGGGTTGGAGAAAGACTCATATTGGATTTATTTTCCAGCCATAAAGGTTTTATTATAATAACAATAAAATAAATCACTTAAAGTTACGAAAGATCAAAGTACAATTAAAAGGAAATTATAAGTTTTGAAGAAAAGGGGTATTTTCAAGTTATACTTGAGTATAAGAGTTTAAGTAAACCAAGGAAAACATATAAAGGATATTCAAAGAAAGTTATAAAAAGAGAATTTGCATATTATATATAAGTTAATYTTTGGGATTGATTAAAACAGGKGATGTGTGGCAACTTAGTCCCTGCCAAGTAGATTTGGAAATGGAGATGATTATTGGAAGATGGGGAGAGACGAGGAATATTGTTAAAAAAACAAAAGTTAACAATATGACAAGTAAAGGGCAATTAGAATAGATCTTTAACAGTAAGCAAATGAAAGTTGAAATATGTAAAATTAAATGAGAATTAAAAATATTAAATTAAATATTAAAACCTATGTTGATAATTTCCCCTCTACTTTCGCTTTCTATTTGCTTTGCTTAGTCGTGTTTTTTTTTTTCTGAAAATGTCTAGGTGCGTGGGTTGGTGGACTCATGGGTTCACATTTATACTCATGCTTCTATATCACGATTCCTACCAACGACTTCCTCATTCCATACTTAGCCACTTTTTCGATCGTGGGTTCCCGAGATGGCGGGCTCAAAATTGCGATTTTATTGTTTCGTGTCCTCCAAACAGCACCTGGAGTTCCGCGATATACAAATTGATAGTCGGACTCCCGGGCTGGGGGGATCAAGATTGAGATTATATTCTTCCATGACTTGTGGATCTAAGTATATTACAGTGTGAGTATAGAGTTCAGACTGTGAGCAATAAAAGCAGCTGAAGGCATTGAAACCAAGGAGAGCTCTGCACTCAACACGTTACTCGAGAGGCTCTGCACAGACTCATACCTGCAGCTTCTCCATGGCTCAGGTGTGTGGTCCCTTCCTCGATAGAACCTTAAATCAATGATATCAGTGGCTGCCAATGATGACATTAACATTGTTATCTCTGTCCACCCATCTACATTTGGAGTGAGAGAAAAAGTGGATACATAATGAAGTGGGTTTGTATATTTCCATTGCTCTTCATCTTCTATACACATATCACCATCTGGGCATTGGCCAGGTCCCATCCTCATGGTGTGTTTATCTTTTTATTCATTTGTTTTATTTGTTGTCATAATAATAAGGCTGGTTTCTGAAACTTTAATGATCTGTGCAGGTGATAGATAGGTTCCTTGCAGGGACAGTTTGAACCATGGTGAAAGAGGAGTCATGGTAATGTATAGCTTCAAACCCATTTGAATGGGATTTATATGCATGCTAATTGCATAATTGAACTTGAAGCTTTTGATCCTAGGGATATATGGGTTAGTTTTCTGTAGTTTTTCATGTGAGGGTAACCCAATAAAATTGAAAATAATGGAGGAATGTAGCAAATTGAAATAATCAGATTCAATATTGGTTGGGAACTCTTTGAAAATGAGGCAATATTGGTGTTCTAATATTGTCAAAATATCAGATTCCAATAGCATTTTCTGTGTTTTGGGCAGGACGAGTTTGATGCAAGTAGTGAGGCAGATAAAAGAACAAAAATAAGCAGCAAAAGCGTGATGGAGGATCATAAAGGCAGTGAAGTTGAACATGAATATGCAAGCTCGACAATTCCTATGCAAAGGAGCTTAAGACTAAGTGCAAAAATGTAGCAAACAATACACCAAAAGTGGCAATGAATCTTGGCAACTCCCTCAACTTCGATAGCGATTATTTTAGTGACCTAAAGCTAAACAAAGGTCTCCTCCAATCAGATGTCACTCTTCTCACCGATTTCATTTAGGAGGATCAAACGCACTTTTTCACTAACTTCAAAATATCAATGGAACAGATGGGAGAGATTGAAGTGTTGAGTGGGATGGCTGGGGAGATTAGAAAACATTGTGATTTTGTAAACTGAGTTGTTGTAAAACTAATTATAGCATACAAATTATGGAAAATAGGTAGTATGTTCCTCTGTCATGTATGTTTTTTTTACCAATATTGGTTCGTATAATCAATATGAGATTTATTCCTCTGGAAATGAAATTGTACCTCTAATTGGATCGTTTAACAAAACAAAATACTCAATAAGACTAAAAATACGAAGCACTAATAACTTAAAAGAACGAATTATAAAGAACACATCGATTATTGATCTACAACTCAAGTTAAACAAGGTCTTCAATTTTTTATATGGATCTTGCAAACTATATTTTTAATACAATTATAATAACATAAAATTTAATTTAATGATATCTGTGGTGAATTTCTTAAAAGATTTTCAAACAAGTTTGTAAAAATGTTTTTTAATCTGAATCAAATAACTTGTTTGTTAATATATAATACATTATAATATTATAATGTAGGGTTCTATACCTATAATCCTAGAGGTGAATATAGGTTATTATGAACAAGCATTGCATGGCAGCTTAGTCCCTGCCAAGTAGATTTCGAAATGGAGATGATAGTTGACACCCTATAATTATTGATGATGATGATTATTGTGAAACATGAACAATATGTTAACTAGGGGCTAGTTTCATAGTCTTAAAAGAAATCAATTTGTAAATATTTTAAATGAAAAAACATAACACTAATAACTATACCGTCAGAAAGCCCTTGAGGTGTAGGACAGTCGGTGATGGAGTGTGTTGTTAAGGCACTCCGTGATGTTAAAGTCGTCGATTCGAAACCTGCGAGGACAAAAAATCTAGCCATGTTAAGGGTTGGTGTGGATCAGGCCGAGTGTGATCCCCGAGTGATTTTGACGGCTTAGATGCCCCTGAGTCGTGGTTTCTCAGCCACAGGCTAGTACCGCAGGTCACGGACAAACTAGCAAACAAAAAAAACTACACCGTCAGAAAGTTTGGAATTCAAAGAATTCGACCTAGACTCACAAGGAATGGAGAAGACATGTTGCTCCATGACACTTAGTTTATAAATTTGTCATATGTCGTATTGGCCAGGATCTCTGACCACATTTTTACTTTAATGTGGATGTTGTATAGTTTTGGGATTAACCTAACTTTCCTTCCAATTAAGTTAAGCTAGCCAAATGCAAATTGCATTTTAAAAATATTCAATTTTTCTTTTTGAAAATAAACATTTCAAATTTAATAATATATATTTTTATATAATATTTATTATAGTACATAATAAATATAATATAAATAATATATTAGATAATAAATATAATACAAATATTATAATGCATAATAATAAATATATAGTACAACTTTTTATATCTAGATGTGGTGATTGGTGAAATTCATTGATTATGTAATTAAGTCTACATATTGAAAGACGTGAAGGGAGCAATAACACTTCAATTCTATCAACCAATTAGAAATGAGAAACACAAATATTTTTATTATATCCAAAAATATATATTTGTTTTCTTATGTCAAACATTACACTACATACACAAATTTATGGTAAAAAACAAATTAATGTCACATCAAAAGCAAACTCATTGCTATAGTCGATAAAGAGTAAGAAATATATATATATATACATATTTCTTTAAAAAAACTGTTCAAATATTGTCAAAGTAAAATAACAATAATGATTCATGTATATATATATATATATATGGTTAACAAGGTTTTTAGTGATAATTATTTTTGTTTTTAATACATTTTTTTTATTATGTCTTGTCTTGAAAATTATACATTTTCAAGACAAAGTTAACAAGTTTTTTTAGTGATAATTATACATTTTCATGACAGTGAAAATAATAATAATAATTCTTATATATCTGTGTGTGTGTGTGTGTGTGTGTGGTTAAAAAGGTTTTTAGTGATAATTATTAATACTTTATTTATTATGTCTTGTCTTGAAAATTTTATGTTACATGTCATTGTACTTGCAATTGTATAAAGTATTGTTTTCTATAACCCTTTTTTTTTTGTAAGTAAGAATGTATAAAAAACCTGCCAAAATCAAAGATTACAGTATCATCACTTTGTTCCAGGCTGTAAACACTGAGCTGCCCCGAGGGGAAACCAACTCAGCCAACCAAACAATTTCATAGTTCAAGTCTTAAACTGTCAGTCATAACAAGTCTTAACAACAAAATATTACAACTTGACCTTTCTACTGACATATAACAGAAAATTGCAGCCCCTTGGGGGTGACCAACTTGACAGTAATTGACACAGACAATAATTGACACAGATTATCACTATAGTGTCTATGAGGAAAAACAACAATAATATGACCCTCCAACCGAGCAAAATAAAAGAGACACATGTGCATGTCAAGTGGTAGGGTTGTAGTGTGTCCACGCGTCCATGGAGGTGGCGTCGAGCGTCGGGTCCCTAAGAGGTGTTGGCTCCTCCTCGACTGGTGTCACCTCCTCCTCATTGACTGGTGTCACGTCCTCCTCCTTGACTGGTGCAGCGTCCTCCGAAGTCTCAAGTGGTGGAGTTGGTGCCAAGACTGGAGGCTCAGCCTCTGCTGCATGTGCTTCTCCATCTGAGGGGTGGCAGGCATCCTGCATTGTTGAAAGCAATTGCAGGAATTGTGTTGCTTTCTCTTCCAAAATCTCCATGCAAAACCGTAGATCATCCAAGTCCCTTTGTAAATCAAAAACCAGGCCTTACAACATTGCAAGGCCTACTTTCAATTCAAATGCAAAGTCGACGCGAGAGTGAGGCCTATGTTGTGAACCTTGGCTAGCTTCATGGCCATCACCCTGAGAGTGAGTGCATTGTTGCAGGGCATGGGGCGAATGGGAAGGAGAGCAGGTCGATGAATTTGGTGGAGCCATTGGTACTGAATACGAAGCAAAGGCCAAATATCCAAGGGAAAGGGAGACTGGGTTAAATCCTAGAGAATTCCCCAAGAGATCAAACCACTCCAACCTGCAAGCAAAAGCCGACAGGAGGGGTGGGAGGTTGTTGGGACTGTGGCTTGACTGCGTCAGGGAGGAAGACGAGGAGGAGGAGCTATGGGAAGGTGTGGGCGGGGGGCAGAGGGTCAGACGTGGTCGACTGAGCTGCCATGTCGAGCCTCGTCTGGATTTCCCCCTCTCTCTCAGCATCTCTGACACACAGTGAGGGCGGAAACACTCAGGAGAGAATGATAAAAGGCGTAGGAGTAGTTGAGTGGAAGGCCGAGCTCTGGAGGATCCAGCCATAGGATAATGAGGCGTCCAATGCACCTAGTGAAATTCATAGTATCCGAGTCATTGGTGCCATCCATTAAACCAACACACGCACAGAGTAAATTCAAATCCATGGCACTGGTACATCGAAGGGATGGATAGCTAGAGCAGGGCGCACTGAGATTAATGGTGCCCTGTCTCATGCGATGAGGTTTTAAAAGAATTAAGGTGGTGGGAGGGGGAGGCACACATTTGTCACGTGGTTGACACCACGATGGCTCTCTCTTGGCTACTCCTCTTGACAAGTGTCTCCCACTATCACCCCATCCGGGGTTGTTTTCTATAACTTTTATATGTTTGTAAAATTGAATTAAAAAAAATGTATTAAATATGTTTAAAAAAATGTATTAAACTTAAACATATTTGATATGTTTGTAACATTAATTGAATATCATTATATTTATATTATTATAATGTATTAAAAAATGGTTTTTTTTTTCCATAGTTTCCTAACAAAATCTTTTTAGTGGTTTATATCTAACTTTTACTAATATCTTTGCAAAGCTAAACACTTCTATGTTAATAAAGAAATGAAAACTCCTTGAAAGAAGCATTACTAATATAATATGTTTTTGCAATTACATTCTCTATACTCTATAAATATATTATGACATATATTTAATCGTTTAATTGTAAATTAGTAGATTCTAAAAGATGTGTTATTTATGAAAATATTTTATTTATTTAAGAAAATTAAAATGTAAATATTCAACAAAACTTAGTTTATGTTTCAATCATGTTACTTACCAGGCATTGTTAATTATGTTTTTCAATTAGTGGTTAATTTTGATAGGTATTTATCTTATTTTTCCTTATTTATCTATAATGTATTTTGACAATTTTAAAATCTGAATGTCAGTGCTTATTCTTAAAACAATAAAATTAGAATATACATAACTAAGCTCAGTTGTAATGATGATACATTTCTTCAACATTCCATACTTAGCCATTTTTTCGATTGCAGGTTCCTGGGCCGGCGGGCTCAAAATTGTGGTTCTATTGTTCTGTGTCCTCCAAACAGCACCTAGAGTTCCTCAATATACAAATTGAGGAAGCCTTTGTATATTGCGGAACTCCAATAGAAGCACAATTTTGAGCCCGCCAGCTCGGGAACCTGTGATCTAAAAAGTGGCTAAGTATGCAATGAAGAAGTCATCGGTCGGACTCATGTTTTCACAAATTTCAATCATGATCCATGCACATGTCCCTTTAACCGATGGTTTTCACTGATTTTGGAGGACAATTTATAATATTTGATTATATTTATTAGAAAAAAACATATAAATCCCCCACCATAGTTCATATTAAATATTTTTTTAATTGCTTTCTCAAAAGCCTAAAGCTTAAGTTTGATATAGTAAAATATTTACCCATTATCCCAAATAAATTTAAGACTTTAATAAGTCAATATTTCCTTCACGGTGGCTAAGATTTGCAATGTTTCCATCAATAAAACTAATAAATCCATGTTGTACATCCGAAGTGGTATAGGTGCTTATGAAAGTGGTTTTTAAATGTTCTTGGACCCCTAAAATAAACCAAACCCTAACACGAGTTTTCAAAATGGTATGGCAGTATCAATGGTGAGGTCAAAAATAAAAACCCAACACATTTGTCCTCCAAAACCAGTGAAAACCATTGGTTAAAGGGACGTGTGCATGGATCATGATTGAAATTTGTGAAAACATGAGTCCGGCCGAGGGCTTCCTCATTGGATACTTAGCCACTTTTTCGATCGCGGGTTCACCGACTGGCGGGCTCAAAATTGCGCTTCTATTGGATTTTCGCGATATAAAAAGGCTTCCTCAATTTGTATATCGTGGAACTCCAGGTGTTGTTTGGAGGGCACACAACAATAGAACCACAATTTTGAGCCCATCAGCCCGGGAACCCGCGATCGAAAAAGTGGCTAAGTATGGAATGTTAAAGAAAGGTACCATCATTACAGTTGAGCTTAGTTATGTAGATTCTAATTTTATTGTTTTAAGAGTAAGTAGTGACATTCAAATTTTAAAATTTCCAAAGTACATGATAGATAAATAAGATAAATCCTATCAAAATTAACCACTAATTGAAAAACATAATTAACAATGCCTCGTAAGTAACATGATTGAAACATAAATTAAGTTTTGTTGAATATTTACAATTTTTTTTTGTTTGCTAGTTTGTCCGTGACCTGCGGGACTAGCCTCTGGCTGAGAAACTATGACTCAGGGGCATCTAATCCGTCAAAATCAACCGGGGATTGCACTTGGCCTAAGCCACACCAACCCTTAACATGGTTGGATTTTGTGTCCCCGCAGGTTTCGAACCGGTGACTTTAACATCACAAAGTGCCTTAACAACACACTCCATCACCAACTGTCCTACACCTCAGGGATGTTGAATATTTACATTTTATTTCTCTGAAATAAATAAAATATTTTCAGAAATAAGACATATTTTAGAATCTACTAATTTACAATTAAACAATTAAAGATATGTCATAATATATTTATAGAGTATAGAGAATGTAATTTCCAAAACATACTATATTAGTAATGCTTCTTTCAAGGAGTTTTCATTTCTTTATAGTGATCGATAATTCCAAAGTTTATAACATCCTTGTCGCATGTATTTGTATTGGAATGTATTGACACTATTTTTGAGGTGCTTGAATAGGCCCGACGGCTTAAATGTTTACATGACACGAGGTCCACCAACAGGCCTGACAACTTAGATGTTTGCATACTGTGAGTTCCTTAGACAACCTGACAGACTTAAATGTTTATCTAAATATGCTTCTCGGAGTACATTTTTCCTCGAAATTTTCCATACAATGTTGCAGTGATTTTGCACAATATTGTTGTCCACCGCCAGTTCAATAAGCATTGTATGTTTCATCCTCCTTCTAGCTTTGCAATGCAATTTTGTCATCGTTGAAGCTACATACATTGTTTACTGGTTCGGTGAGTGATTCTTCTTCGTTGGTTCGTCGGTTGTTGATTGTTGTTGTTTGGTTCACAATTCGACCTGTGCTTTTGCCTTTCAATATTCCAGAGTAAGTTTCCATGCCATAGTTTCATTTTATATTCCTTGTTTGTTGTTCAGTATTTGCAGTTTGCAAGTAAGAATGTTTGCTTATTTCTACTGGCATGCTCGTCGTATGTTTCTGGTCCCTTCTGTGCTTCGGCTGCAATTTCGTAATTGTTGGAGATACATATCGTGTTTACTGGTTCGGTGGTTATTGCTTGTTCGTTGGTTCATTGGTTCATGGGTTGTTGGTTGTGTTTTCTTGGCTTGGGTTTACACTTTGGGGCCCTGGGGATACAGTTGGGCATGTTCGTGCTTTCTCGTGCTTTCTCGTTGGTTTGGTGCTTTCTGTTTTCTTTTGTTTGATTTGGCTTTGCAGGGTTTGGGTCCTGCGCCAGTAGTTGGAGTTGGTTTTTTTTTATTGTTGTTTTTTGGGTGCTTTACGGTGTTCATCCCCTGCACCCATGAGTCGACATGCAATTGTGTTATTTTCCCTGTCTGGCGAGGTCGATATATGTTCTGCTATSAGATTTTGCTAGTGCTTTAGTGCTAGCATGAAAGAAAATAGTTGCATGAAAAAACAGTTCGAGAAGTACATGTGAAATTGCAATATCCGTTGTTTTTTTGTTAAAATAAAGCATATGCAGGCTGCATTTATAAACCATGTATGGTGAAATGTGTCCATATGACAATACATGTTCTTTGTCCTCTACATAGACTGGTGTGCCCACGACACAATTTGTCTTGTACTTGAGATATGATATGCACAACAAAGATTCTGCAAAATTATATTTCCATGTCTGGAAGCATATCAAGGTAGTTTGCCACGTGAAACCAAAATCTTGTATCGTGGGCATAACATTTTGTGTAGAGGATAAAGAACATGTATTTGCATCGGTGGAAGCATATATGGATACTTTTCCACGGAAAACCATAAATCATTTAGCTACGTCCATGCAATTTTCATAATATTTTGTGGCTTGTAATATATTTTGGGCAGGGAAAAAAAATTACACATTTACATCTATGGATGGAGAAGTGCAAAGGTTCATGCTTCTGCCTATATTTTAGACTGTTCATTGAGTCTCTTTTACTATATGTACATATTACTTGTTCTCCGATGCATACCAGCTTCCATCCATGTTCATTTTATTTTGTGCATTCCCACATTCAAACAAACAAAATAGCTCGAGAAAACAATGAAGTCTTGACTGCATCGGTTGAAGAGGAGATAGAAAGGTGCATGCTTGTACTGTTATTTCATATTGTGTTGTTTTGTGTTTCAATTATTCTATGTATATGTGTTCAGCTAGTTTATTGTATGTAGATGTTGTGTACCTTCCTACATGATAGCTTATCTTCATTACATGCCTTCCTTCACACTCACCTACTTCATGTCCGTTGTGTTTTCGCTGCATTGCTACATTTAAACAAACAGAATGGATGGAGAGGACGATGGACTCTTTGGTGGGAATGTAGATGAGGAATTAGAGAATTGGATACCTGTACTCTTATTTCATATTCTGGTGTTCATTTTTTCATTTATTGTCTGTATATTTGTTGTGCTTGTTCTACTGCTTTGCACCTTTGTCTTTTTTTTTTAATTTTTTTTCCTTCTTTTCTTCCTTCAAATATAATATATTTTGTGTATTTTGTTTGTTGTTACATTGGAATAAATAGACTCGTTTCTCTTTATTTTACATGTCTGTATTCATACTAACTTTCCTTCATGTCCATTGCTTATTCAGCGTTGCTACCTTGGAAAAAACAGGTTGGTTGGACATGAAGATGAATTGTTTCGTGCAACAATAGAGGGTTCTATGGTACAATCTTCTAAAAGGTATAGCAACTGTGGAAATATCTCTCTTTTTTTTATTGGGTCTGGAAACTTGGTTGAATTTATTAAGGTGAGAACATGGGTAACTTCTCTTCTATCATCTAGGGCATATAATATTATACTAGAAAACGATGGCTTGGAAGCAATGGGCCTTTCTGCCCTACCTATTTCTACTTTTTCCATTTTCTATCATCCCTTTTGTTTTTTAATTGATATGCTTAGTGGTCTTTCCAAAAATGCCTTGATGCGCCAGTTGGAGGACTAACAATTTCACATCTATGGTCACGCTTCTACCTTATTCCATACTTACCCACTTTATGGATTGCGAGTGTCGGGATGGCGGGTTCAAGTTTTCTCCCCTGGCATCTGGGGGTCCGCGATATACAGATTGGTCGTGGTGCCCCGCCCTCACACCATGTTTATTGTTACACATTTTTCCAGTCAAAAAAATCATATGCATACAATTTTACGCTTATTTAGTCCTTCTAATGGACAATATACAATGCATATGCTTGTTTAGTCCCGATGTTTATCTACACATTCTTGCATCAGAAAAAGTTGGACAAGTGACATGGCCATGAACAATCATTCATCCCAGACATCAGCAGACCGACAAGGCCAAAGGTAAAGATGCGTACGCTCCACTCTTACTATGTTTACCAAACAAATATCCTTGGATATTTATTCATATATGACATGGTGAATATGTTGATGTCATTTGCAATACATGGTTTGTAGTTCACAATAAGTGTCAACAAGTACAAGCAAGACGTCAAACATAGTGCATGTTCCACAGACTAAGAGGTGTGGTTGCAAAACTCTGGCTCCATAGTTCATCGAAGCTATGCATGTCCTTGTAGATTTATGCTAGTGAAAGAAGAATACAAAAAAAAAATTGCACACTACCATTCACTTTAGTTTTCCTGTTCAAAAAATGTCACCAGGTCTAGAATTGTAACACCCAAAGTACTATCAATAGAGGGCTTGAAAAACCGTCGAACTGGACAAGTGTTCGTCGGGGACATAATGGTATTCTATAGCACCTACTTGGACAAGGCAAACAAAACTAGATCCATTATGCGTGCTGACATGAGAGACAAGGAGGCCACGATGACAGTGACACTGACTATTCCTACACAGCTTGTCCAAAAACATGCAAAAAAGATATTGTCAGGTAATGGGATATCCATTACAAATTTTAATATATTGCCGAAAACAGTATATGACCGTGGTGATTGTGATCGGATTATTTCGCTCAACGAAACAAGTGTTGTGGAAAAAATTCCCGTTGTTTTTTCAGAATATCATTTCATCCCATACGCGACTATCAGCCAGCTTAGATAGAGCAGTGATATTTACCCAATCAAAACCATTGGCGCAGTTGTCACACTAGCGGTAAAACTCGTCTCACAACAAATTATTCATATAAAGGATGGAGAGTCGAATAACGACAAGGCAATGGTATTGCTTTCCATATCCAGTTTTGTCCTTTACTTTCGCATGTCCATGTATCTTGGGTAAGTTACACAAATATTGCATTGTTCGATGTTGCAGCTGCAATTGTTCGATATCTATTCAAATTTGTTTTCATCAATGGAGCAGCAATTGCATAATAGGAAGATTCCACTTATGCTCTTAAAAAATATAACAAAGAAACGAGATGTTAGAGAAAGGATCTTTCAGACAACCTAGACAACGTTTGTAACAAATTTGTGAGTAGATATAGTACATGATCTGAAGAAACTAGCTAGCTCTACAACTATTGTGCATCTACATCGACAAAATCATCCTCACTTTGCTTATACAAATACCCTTCACCAAATTTTTGC
>SNQJ01S0066991.1:32666-43597 GCA_010110895.2 Picea sitchensis | reverse complement strand
ATTTACAATCTACATCCGATCACATATATCTAACTACTAGCACTAAGCTGTCACATATACTACTTCTTACATTGCCTATCTTTCTATTTATACATTACAAAAGTGGGCCTAAACGTGGTTAAACCCATGGGCCGACATCCATTTCCCATTACATTAACCCAAAACCCTGAAAGAGGCCCAAAAGTGGACCAAAATTTTGTGATCTCTACTTCGCTTGGCACTCCATCTTTGACTGGGTGTCGAAGTCCCAAAAATGGTCACTTATGACCAAGTGGTCCTCAAAACTTGGTTAAGCGCCAACATGGACCAACAACCTTATGCGTCTTTTGCATGCACCAGATGCAGGTAGTGCACGAAAAATATCCCATGAATAACAACCAATAAGGAAAATTGTCGACAAAGGTGAGGAAACCACCAATAAGGCTAATGGAATCCAATACAATGAATGTATCCCAATGTGTGAATATATTTATTGTCGTCAAACACAAGGGAAACCCTCCTAGTCAGTGACCAATGAGGAGATTCCAACTGCTGGGTTCAAGGTTACCTACCAATGATGAAAGTAGGACTAGGGTGTAGGGTAGGACTACAACCTCATGTAACTCTGAGACACATTGAGGGTATGACTGACATGAAAATTCAAGAGTTCTGAGGAATGGATGACACAGGATTATAAACTTCCTTTGAACAATAGCATGAGACATATGGAGGACTCTAGAAACATAGACTCAATGATGAAACTTTGTGATGCAGGAGGAATCAATCAAATTATCCATAGGGACTAAAAGAATAACTAGTCAAAGGAGTAAACTCTAAGTAACGAGCTCAACTTCCTAAGGTCATGCTAAACCCAAACTTTGGATGACAAGTGGACTCAAAAGTTTGTGCTTTTTTCAAAGGCGACATGACTGTTGCCAATATGAGATAATATTATTTTCCCACCTGTCTTTTTTTTGTCTTTTCATAGACAAATGAATGCTATGATACATAGGAGGAAATAAGTGGCACGAGTAAGAAACTAGTTCCAACAGTGGAACATACCTATGCTCAATGCAAGGAGGTGCATGCAGGACATGGACACTCAGGGGAATGTTTCCTCTTAGGGTACAAGGTGTCAAGATGCAAATTATATAAACAAGGCTCTACTTGGATGGTGATGCAAATTTATGAGGTAATAGGCTTGTAATGAGAAATCAGGAACCATAAATAGGCTCAATAATGAAAGTAAGAGAATGAGATGCAATTACAACTTAACTCCAAAGAATGTCCTTTTTCGTAAATTTAGTCCCCTAGGCCCGAAAAAGTATAAAACAATACCCAGGAGAACTCTTCTAGCCACTAGTGACTAGAGTATTCCTTTTTCAAAATTAGTCTACTTGGTCCGAAAATGGGTTAATTTTACACCAAATAGAAGTCCTTTCAAAGACATTTAATGAGTGTGAAAGAGACAAGTTCACTCGAAAATCTTTTCACTTTTTATAGAGTCAGAAAAGAGCTTAACTAAGACTCGAGAATGTTGTTCTAAGTAGCATATCATGGGGGAGGCCAGGGCTCCCGTGCAGGACTTTTGTTGAAAGTCATAAAATCATAGATAGTTGAAAAAATCTTGTGAAAACCCAAAACTTTCCAAGTCGAGGAGGATAAAGTACTTTCAGAGGAGACTTTATCTACAATATATCAAAGAATTCCCCTTATTTGGAAGGGTGTAGAAGAAGGAAGGTGGGGCTCTATAAGATCATCCCAATCAAAGGAAACCATCCTAGGGCTTGGGGGGAGCGTACTTGGAGAGAGTGGAATTCTCCCTTGAATAGAAGGTACACGACTATAAATGCTAAGTACATGGTCAAAATATGCATCATCCCCCAAAATAAGAGTGGGATTGACTGAATATTTCATCGGCAATGTCACTTATTTATACTTGTCCTTGTCCAAGAGAAGAGTGGGATTGTTCGAAGATTACATCGGCATGACCACTTCTTCAACTATTGGTTGAATAGTATGCGAGAAAAACAGGTCAAGAGATGCATCAACCCCCAAAATAAGAGACTTTTAAGTCGAATATTGCATCGACGTGACCACTGGTTGAAAAGGATGCGAGACAACAAGGTCAAGAGATGCATCACCCCCTAAAAGAGGAGGGGTGTCACCCAAATATTTCATTGGCACGACCGATGTATCAACCAAATAAGGACTAGAATGTTGGGAAACCAACGATGACTCATGACCTGAAGGGCTATCAGACAAGGACTGTACTTCTTGTACCACCGTAGTAGCAGGGCACAAACAAGTAAGGTGATTTCATATGCAAATACTAGAAAGGAACTTGGGCTTAGTTCCTATATGTCGAGGCTTCTCAATCATATGAATTCCCCCAACATGACTTGCAGTGGCTGGTGACATGCTCCCAACATGACTTGCAATGTCTATTAGCTTGTTTTCAACATGACTTGCAGAGGTTGTTGAAAAATTCCCAACATGACTAGCAGAGGTTGGTGATGAATCCCCAACATGACTAGTAGAGGTTGGTGATATATGTGTAGTGTGACTAGTAGTGAATAGAATTGTGCCCCATCATGACTTGCAACAACTGGTTGCATGTCTTCAAAATGACTTGCAGAGGTTGTTGACCTATCTCCAACATGACTAGAAGAGGTTGGTGATATAATGATAGTATGACTTGTTGTGACTAGACTTGTGTTTCCAACATGGCTGGTGGCGGCTGGTTGCAAAATTTGAGACCAAGGTTCCTGGAAAGATTGGTTTTGAGAAATTACGGGCCAGGAAGGGTTCTGGTATACACCATGGCCCTATCCGGAAGGATAGTATCCTCCTCAAAACTGATTCATAAATGGTTGTAAGGGAATCATCACTGAAGAAGCCACTTGCGAAGAGAAAGATACATGGCAAGGGTTACTTAGGTGAGGATATACATTGCCCTCAACCGAAGGAACTTCATGAAGGGGGTTTCCCATACTATAAAGCTAAATACCCCTGGATGAAACATCGAAGGACAGACAAAGGTCCTCCATGGGAAAAACATTCGTAGGAACCGACATAGCGAAAGAAGGATAGATGGACGAGATGTAATAAGTAGAATGACTGCCCATTTGAGCACTTTCTCCTGGAAAAGTGAAGCTAGTATTGGATCCATAGGAGGGAATATTCCAACCTCCTACCGTAAGGGTTGGTTGATGGATATGATTCCCACTGAATGAAAAAGGAGAATAAGGAGGCATCATGCCTCTAGACCCAAAACAAAGATTCACATAAGGCGACGAGACAGAGGATGGAAAGTGTGAAGACATGGTTTTCATACCAAGAGAAAAATGATTAGAGGCCCAAGGTATTAGCTGAGTATCATGATTCAACATACCACTTGAAAATACAAAGGATTCATCCCCATGGAATGAGCAAAGACCATGGGTTGGGTAGCACCAACCGAGGGATTCAAGGGGGCTCCACTAACTGTAGCAATGAAAATTCATGATGAAATACAAAATACTAAGGCCAACTAATAATCAGAGACACACCAATGTAAAGAAAAAAAAGGCCATTGAACACAAAAATGATATATTGGCTGAAAAGGGGCCTCACTCACTATAGTAGGTATGCCTTTCCCAAGAGGGGCCTGAGAATCCCTTCAAAATATTCTAGGTATCAAAATCAATTATAATGGCCCTCGTGGGCTTAACATCATAGTTGGTCAGATCCCCCGAGAGAGGTAATCCTCCATAAAGGTTGTGTGTTGTCTGACCCTTATCTAACACAGGGTACCTACAGAATAACCCCTCCAAGTAGCCTATGTGGCTACCTATGTCAAGCAACTAAAGTCACCATGATATAACCAATGGGCAGGTGAACAATTGTAAGTCAGGTCTATTGTATGGGTAGGATAACAAAGCCCGAAATATTGAAAGCACCGCCTCTCACAGAGGTAAAGGTACTAGAAAGAACCCAAAATACAAATAGATCCCTAGAAATATCTCTGATGCTAAGAAGGTATTAAAGGTCTATCTCTGCAACCAACTTCGTGCGACCTCATGCTTAAATCCGGTGTGAACGTCACTAATTACACAATGGATTTCACCACTCCCTAGTCAGACACATATGTTGATTTTAATATCCTTGGAGAAGTTTTCTCACAAAATCCTATTCCAAGGCTCTATATCCTATGCGTGTTTGTGTACTATGAAAAATAAAATCATTTCTAATCAATTTTAATTAATCATCATTAATGGATTTTGTTTACTCAAAAGATGTGGTCATGAAAATAAATATGTTATGACTCATCAAATTAAAGAAATGAATATGAACATAAAGATAAGTCCTAAACTTCAATTCTCAAAAGATGATAAGATTTTCCAAATGCAACTTTCAATTCAACTTTGCAATTTCAATAAGATGCAATATTTCCATATAAATCAAGATCAATACTAAAAACCCAAAAGAGAAAATGCGAAAATGAAAAATATTTTTTTTTGTATTTTCAATATAAAGAAATGAAAATGCAAGGATTGAATAACAAATTGATATATAAACCCTACTACAATAAAAAAGAGACAAACCAAGCATGATACCAATAAGTAAACACTTAGACCAAGATGCAAGGAAAACCAATGAAAAATATGATGAGAAAGAAAAACCACCCGAAAATTCAACCATAAAAAGGTTTCCTATCACTCTGCAGGAACTCAACAGTTAGGACAGAGACCCAAGAAGAGTCATCAACCATCAAAACTCACCTAGAAAACACCAAACTCAGCAAGTAAGCAAAAAAGGTTGATGTACATGACTGTTTAATAAAAAACTATGTATGTACACGCCCTATAGAGGGACAACTCGTGTATGTACGCATATGTCAAGGGAAAACCCGCGTATATGTATTCAAGCACTGCCTGAGAAAGGATGAGGCCAAGAAACTTAGATTCAAATTAAAAATAGGCTGTCAAGCAATCAGGTGACAAGGAAACTCAGGCTAACCGAGAGCAATCGAAGGAGAAAAACACTCCAAACCCCAAAAAAGAATATTCAATCCCTAGTATGGTCACCAATTCTATTACAAGGAAAACCACTCTATGGCAAGGGGTAAACCATAACAGACAGAATGAATGCAGAAATCAACTCTAATCCCAAGTATTCTATATAAGCAAAAATGCTAACAAGACAAGATAAAGATCCTACCTCGTCTAGATATTCGAGGAATACCACCATTGAGCACTTGACTCAAATATTTATACCTGCAACTTGTCCTCAACAACCAATATACGCAAGCATATGGTGACACTATATATTGTTAGCACATATAATAGTATAATCCATCAACATTCATAACAAATATGCCCATGGAATAACAATTTAAATATTTTCAAGATATTAATTGGATGAGAAAAGAGTATTTCTATTAAAATATGATCAACATAAGTGTATGAGTGACAAAATTCCATGTCAACACGTTTGGGAACCAAGAAACTAAGTCCCTTCTAGTTGGGCCTCCACCACTTCAATTCTCCACCAAAGACAAGCTCATATAAGAGAGACAATGAGGTTCTCCATCAAAGAGGGATTGGGGGTTGAACAATGTGTTCAGACTTTAAAGGACAAAGGGATGTAGACTCAATATGAAGTGAATAATTTCTCCAGAGTAAATTTGGTCTCAAAATTTTAATTCTCTCCTCTTCCACAGTTTGGATATGGCCCCTTTTATAGCTTTCAAATGGAACTAAAGGGCCGAGTCAGAATGTTTCCAGTATATGGAAGGTCAAGGATCATTGATCTTGTGACGTGACATGGAAACCAAACATTTTTTTTAATTTTGAGCGCCGAACTTGATGTACGTGGGTTGTAGTGGTGCAACCTATGCATACACATGTTGTCTAACTGGTAGGGTGCGTATATGTGGAAAAATATGATTTTTTAGCTCTGGGAAGTGCAAAAGGGGAATTCAAGTCTACATAGGGAAATGTAAAAGGCCTTCTGAGAAAGTTGCATGGGGTGAAGAAAATCTTTCTATAACAATAGACAGGCTCATCATTAAGCACAATGTTCAGTTTTAGGAGAGTCCCTTACATGCACCATTGGAGCCACATGTAAAGACCTTGGTACACACTGCCTGCACTAGACATCAATGATAATGAGTCCACTCACTCAGATCATGGTTCATATCTAAGATTTGAATATAGTTAATAAGATGATGAGCACACCGATGATGAGAATGAAGATGTTGAACCACCCTATATGCCCAAGTGGGAGCATACCACCCTACCTGTAGCAAGAGATATTATGGGGGATCCAATGAATCAGAGGAGGATGAGGTCTCATTTTTAAGATCCTCCTCATGCACTCACAACTATCGAACTAGTCATTCCCATACATTTCTATATGGTTCTAGCTTCAGATCCATAGACCTATGCAGAGGCTTGTTGGCACAGGGGTAGACCAAGGGTTCAACTCCAAGAGCGCACCAACAAGCCCTAACCACTGGCCCTTTCGACAAAACTGCGAGGAAGATGCAGTCTCACCCGAAGTAGCTATGAGGGGGTTGGAGGACAGAGATGTCTACAACCAAAGGGAATACCAGGTGGATCCAATACAAGAACAATACAACATTTATATATCACTTGCCAACTCAGATCTACTGTGCACAACTATCTATTAGATCTAACACAATAATGCAATAGCAACATATCAAATGAAAAATAACAGAGAATCAATCACAGACAATGAAATATATACGTGGTTCACCCTCTCTCTAGGGCTACGTCCATAGAACTGTGATTTATAATATATTAAGATGAATCATACAGTTCTTGTCTGTGCTCTCAGTTAGCAGATCTTCTCTCTTCTCCTCTCTATCTCTCCCCTCCCTGCACACCCAGGTGCAGGGTTGATCTTCATTCCCAGCTAAATATATTACAATACCAGAAGTCTCTCACACTCAACACTTCTCTCTCACACAATAGTACTCACTCGATCACACAAGAACAATGAACTCTCGACCAATCTAGCACCAACAATACCAACAACCCATCCCAGGTCCTTTAGACCTTTATTTATACATTACAATAGTTCACCGACAATCTTAGGCTGAGACCTAAGTGTCAAAACCCTAGATACCAAAACCCTAGGTGTCTAAAACCCTAGGTCAACTTGATCCGCGTTTTCAGGGCTTCACCAACCTGTATTTCCTTGTCGCGTGGTGCTCCAAAGCATCCAACGATGGTTTTTTTCCTTGCTGAGTTGTCCACGATTTGTCTTCCTTGTTGATCTATCATCCTCTATCTCCTCATCCAACGAATTTATTTCTCTTACTTCGCACCGCCTTTTCTTCTCTTCTGCTCACTTTGACCCAGTATCAGTCACTAGGTCTTCCGCACAGTTCGTGTTTTGCCTTTTCTTCCTTAATCTTTGCTTTCTTCCATATCCAAGGGCCAACAGGCCCCCAACACTCACCTGTGAATCATCCTGAGGCACTTTAGTTTTGATCCTTCTGTTGTGCTTCGACTTCAGACTGCGCGGGACAGCCTGTGCTTTGAGCTCTGGTCCTCCCTTCCTTCCTTGTGCAGACTGGATTTTYTGTGTCTGGTACCTAGTTTCAACTGCACCTGGTACCTAGACCCTTTTCCTTTTGATTTTACTGAGAGCTGCGAGGAGCTAGTTATCGCAATACAATTTCAACYGACTCCCATTCATTAATCCCTCCTTCCATTTTCCCTTCAAAGTCTTTAACTAYGCAACTCCTCTTTCTGTAACATAGRCAACCTCATATGTCCCAAGCCAATGCATTTTGAACTTTCCTGGATGTTTCATGAACTTACTGTCATATGCCAATACCAAATCACCTTGCTTAAATGCCTTCTTTTTGATGTGTCTGTCATGGTAGGCCTTCTCTCTTCCTTTCTGAACATGCTGGTGAAATCCTACAATAAATATATCTTCTTCTAGATGGACCGACTATGCAAGCCTCTCTTGCACAACACCAATGTCATCCATATCTGTAAAAGCCACAATTCTCAGACTAGGAACCAAATATTCCATGGGTACAACTGCTTCTAGACCATAGACCATTTTGAAGGGGGTATGCATGGTCAGTTTCTTGCAAGTGGTTCTATAGGCCCATAATACTGCTGGTACTCTCAAATCCTAGTCATCCCTGTTCACACTGCATATCTTTGTCAACACTGACTCCAAGATTTTATTGAATGCTTCAACTATCCCATTTGCTTGTGGATGATAGTGTGTGCTCTTCTGATGGTGAACTTCAAATTCCTAAGTCAAGGCTTCAACGGTCTTATTGATGAAATGTGTGCCTTGATCGCTCATAAGGATCTTCGGGCATCCAAACCTGGTTATGATGTCATCAAATATGAAGCACGCAGTTGTAGTTGCACTACAGTCCTTAACTGCTTTTTCTTTGTCCCATCTAGTCAAATACTCGGTCACAATGATTATGTATCTAGCTCCTGTTCACTTCCCTGGTGGGTTTATAGGTCCCACGAAGTCAATGGACCATTTCTTAAATGCTTGTAGGGTCATTTGTGGTGCTAAATGCATTTCATCTCTTTTGGATGGTTTCCCAACTCTTTGACATGCATCGCAGGCTCTATAATAATCCTTAGCATCTTTGTGTAGAGTAGGCAACCAAAGGCCAGCCCTAAGAATCTTCTTTGTTGTTTCTTTCCCTGCGTAGTGTCCTCATGTGATGCCTTCATGAGCTTCGGCAAGTATCAACGGTCTCTCCGCTTCCATAACACACCTTCTCAATATCTCACCAGGTCCCATCTTGTATAGTTGTCCAACTATGAGTGAAAAATCTGCAGCGCATACTACCAACTGTTTCTTCTGAATAATTGTATAGTCACTAGGTGCCATTCCTATTGATAGGAACTGGACTGTCTCTGTGAAGTGATCATCTATTTTTCTAATGGCCAACAACTGTGCATCCGACAGTGTATCCTCCAAGCTAGTAGGCTCTTCTCCATGTTCCAACCTCGACAAGTGGTCAAGACCTTTGTTCATTCTTCCTGTATTAACCACGATCGCAAAATCATCTTCCTGAAATAACAGAAGCCATCTGCATATTCTTCCCCCCAACACTATCTTGTTGACTAAGTATTTCAGTGCGGAGTGATCAATAAACATTTTAATGTGTCCTCCCAACAAGTAGTGGTGGAACTTCTGCAGCGTGTACACCATGGCTAACCCTTCTCTCTTAGTGGTGGTGTAATTAATCTCAGTTGTTGATAGCTTTCTGCTAGCAAAGGCTAATGCGTGGTCGATGTATCCAGCTCCTAGTTTTTCTAACACAACTCCTAATGCAATGGAATATGCATCGACATGCACATGAAAATCGTTACTCCAGTCTGGGAAAACCAAAATAGGCGCAGTAACCATTTTCTATTTCAATGTGTCGAAACTTTGTTGGCATTCTTCTGTCCAGTGAAACTGACAATCTTTCTTCAAAAGCTACTTCATGGGTGCTGTAATCTATGCATAGCCCTTAATGAATTTCCTATAGTATCTAGTGTGTCCCAGCGCAGTGCGCAACTGTTTGACTGAAGTAGGAGGGGGTAGATCGACTATAATGGCAATATTGGATGGATCTACCAACAATCCCTACTTACACACAATATGACCTAACAACACTCTGAAGGGTGAAAAGAAGATGCACTTCTTCATGTTTAAGGAAATCTGACTCCACCTACACTTATCCAACATTAGTCTTAAACATTTAATATGATTCTGGAAAATGTTGAAAATAGTCCAATCATCAAAATATGCTTCCAGGAATTTATGTAAAAACTCCTTAAACGCTTCGACCACCACCTTGGAAAATATGGTGGGTGAATTCTTCAAGCCAAATGACATCACTGTATATTGGTAGGATCCCCATTATGTTGCAAATGTGGTCTTGTGGTGATCTTCCTTGGCAATCTGGATCTGATGGTATCCTGAAAATCCATCTGTAAAAGAATATACCTCTTGTCCTCCTACATTGTCTAGCACTTCATCAGTAAATGGTGTAGGGAATGGGTCATGAAAACAAGCACCATTCAACTTCCTAAGATCTACGAAGATCCTGATCTCTCCTGTCTTTGTTTCTTGTACCACCATATGGCTAATCCATTATGACTCTTCAATAGGTTCTATGATTCCTTCTTCCAACATTCTTTCGAGCTCAATTTTCACTTTCTCCTTATATTTAGGGTTCAATCTGTAAGGTCTATGTTTGAATGTCCTAGCATCTAGTTTTAAAGGGATCCTCATATCTCCCATAAGCCCTTTAATACCCTTCATATCAGTGAAATTGGTTGGAAACAAGTCATGCTAATCATGTAGCAACTTTGTGATCTTGTCAATAGTGGCAACATCATAATAATCTCTAACATTTGCAAGTTTTGGTGTCTACTATGTTCCAATGCTGACTTTATTGATCTTGATCGGCTATCCAATGAAAGGTAGTTCAACTCTTGGTACTTATATGTCTCTTTGGCCTTCTGTTTCGGTGATGTTCACATTCCTTGGATCACCTTCTTCGACTGCATTGATATTGTAACAACCTTGCAACTTCTGAAGGGGTGCAGTCCATTCATCCTCTTCTTTATTCAAAGGGAGGCTAGGTGCCTCCTCATACACTTTCTGTCTTACGACCTATAATGTTTGATCTACTATAGGATATTGGCTTTCAAACAAAAATGTAGTTACAAAGTTGTGGGTCATACCTTTCCAATCTGCAGTTATGAGGCACAGTTCTGCTTGTAGGTACCAGTTGATAGGGGTTGTGTCCAACGTATTTATGAATTTGTGCACCCATTATTCTTGAGGGATGTTTCTCCAGGTTTCCTTGCAACATCGCACATGGTCCTTTGGACAACTTCGACCTGTTTATCTAACTTCCCATCTTTCTACTTGCTCTGAAAATCACGCTGTCATCA
>SNQJ01S0066991.1:15939-32656 GCA_010110895.2 Picea sitchensis | reverse complement strand
ATTTATGAATTTGTGCACCCATTATTCTTGAGGGATGTTTCTCCAGGTTTCCTTGCAACATCGCACATGGTCCTTTGGACAACTTCGACCTGTTTATCTAACTTCCCATCTTTCTACTTGCTCTGAAAATCACGCTGTCATCAAAGTGCAACATTATACCTAGTCTGTAATATTGTTTTTGTGTTTCCCCCACCATCTCACTGGAGTTGATTTCAGGGCCTCATCCATTACCAAAAATATTTGTTGTGTAGGTACAATTTCTTCAAATTTCACCAAGAATGCTTCTAAATGATTCATACTGTCAAAGGTGGGTAAGTTACTTATTTTTTTGTCGATCCAACGAAATTCTCGGGTTAATCTAGCACATATCCTTGTAGATACTTCATACATTTTGTTCTTCCAGTTCTCTAGTGATTCTTATGAATCCAATGAACATGCGTTGTCACTTCGCTAGCTCAAATTCCCATCCGTCGTAGGATTAATGTAGTCTTGTTGTTTGACTGTTAATTTGTATATGTTTTCTAGTTCATATCCGTGGTCTTCTTCTCTGCTGGGTTCTGTGTATCTCTGACCTTCATCGGGATCTAAAGGTGTGATGAACCTAAGGCCATCACCTTTACATGCCATTTTATTTTCTTTAAATCAACCACAGTGGAGTTATTGAAAGCCCAATCAATTCCTAACAACGCAGGGTAAGGAAAACTATCATCAACTATCTCAATCAACTCAAAGTCTGCAAACGTCCTTACTTCGTTGATGTCCATAGGGACATGTTCCAATCTGCCAAAGGGGCTTACTGCCTGCTGGTTGGCCATCCTAAGCCTGATAGGGGAATAGATGAACTTAGGTTTTCCCATCAATGCCCAGGTTTGCTTCGTCATGACATTGACCTCCGACCCTAAGTCGAGGACCACATAGTCTATATCATACTCTCCAATTTGAGCATTAAGGTGCAATTCTTTATTTGTCCTTCTCTTCTTGGATATTTTATGTACTGCTTTATTTAGTAAAGGATATACCCTTCCTATCTCATACTGTCTGACCAAATTTTGTAGTTCTTGTATGGATTTCTCATCTTTAATCATCTCTATAAACGTACATAAGAAACTGACAAGTTTACTCACCTCTTTTCCATCTCTGGGCGAAGAAGAATGATCAAATGCCAGAGGCATTCCACATTCTCTTACTTCTGGTCATGTCTTCGATGAAGAGCCTTGGTCTCTCTCGAATTCTTTTCTTTCCTCCTCAAATATTTGTCTTTCTTTCTTTGCATCAAATTCTTGTGTCTTCTTTGTAGCTTTCCCAACTCCTGATTCTTATGTAGTCTTTCCTTGGATCACTCTATCCTCTCGTATAACAGTGCCTCCTCTAGTGATAACAATGACTCTAGGATCTTCTCCACGAGGTTCTTCTTTGATTAGTTGTATTTGCAGGTTCTGCTGAGGTCCCTGTCTCTCCTAAAGTTTAGCCAACAATGTTGGACATACCTCGATAACATGCTCGAAGGAGTTGCAATAGCTACAAGTGGTACAAGGGTTCTGACAGTCCCTTGCCAAGTGTCCTGGGTGTGCACAGTTATAACAGATTATCCATCCTTGACCTCAACCCATACCTCCTCCTCTTCCTCTTCCTCAGAATCCACCACGAGGGTTGAAGTTTCCTCTCCCAGGGGATTTATACTGCACAGTGCTTCCTTCCTATTGTACTTCGCCTTGAATTTTGTATATATCCCTGGACCTTTCATGCATGAGATCGTAAGCCCTACAATCCCTGTCATCATATCCTACTGACTTACAAAACGTGCAATACAGATTTGTGGGTGTCTGGACATATTTTTGTAGATAGTAACATTCACCAGGGAGATGTCGATTTCTACATACCTTGCACCAGGGTAGGGTAACTTGCTTCAAGGGGCTTAGAGCTCTAGAGGCCAAGTATTCATGGAATAGGGGATAGTGCTCCTTTTCATGGCCTTCTGATTTTCATCTGATACACCAGATGCCTTCTCTTTTATCTTTTCCCTTGTCTTTCTTCACATCTTTGACCTGCAGTGATAGACTAGTTGGCTGACTCAAGATCTCACTCATACCTGAGATGGATTCTCCCATCGGGGATGATTCTAATTTCATGGAGATTTCCAATGCTTCAGCCTGCGAATTAATATTTTGTTGCATCAGAGGAAATATGATGTGTGGAAAGAGGGTAGCAATGAACCATTCCTTGTTCTACTAATTTGGGATCTGGAAACTCAAGTGGCCCGTTAAGGTTTTAAACCTCTGATCAAACTCCCATACAGGTTCAACTATTCTCTACTTGATTTATTTCATCTCTGTAATGCACTGTGACTCCGACTTGGGTTTCTTGAATTCAACAATGAGCACGTTCTTGATATCATTTAGAAGTTTAGGCTGGGAAATTCCCTTAACAAACTTCATGTACCAGCTTAGTACATAGTCTCTTAGGGTAGTACTAAACTAATCTCATTTGAAAGCTTTGTCGGTGATGTTCTTAATACTCCATACGGCTTTGCATAGAAACCAGTGCTGATCAGGATCTTTAGATCCATCTCCTCTGAAGGTGGGTAACCTCATCTCATCTACCATATATATTCCTAGGTTTCTTGACTGAGTATGTGGAAGACTACTATTAATACTTCTTTGAGTGCTCTGAGTGCTCTAGTGACTCTGATTACTCTAATTGCTTAATGTTGCTGAAACAAAAATAGGATTAATAGTACTTACTTCTATAGTCAACGCAGTTCCTGAAGTTTCTGTCTCTTCTCAGCGAGGTTCCCCTGTCCTAGCAGATTCTGAGTGCTCTTCGTCTATCAAATCTACCTCTTCTCCACTATAGAAACCCTCATCCCCGTAGTTCTTCTTAAACATGTCCGCGAGAGGAACTTCTCTGAACACTCTCCCACTACGCGTATGTCCAACCTCTATGTTGATGTTGTTGTCCAAGTTATTGAACATTAGCTCTTCAATCCAGCAGACTACTGTATCTTCAATATGTTCTTCTCATGCAATAACATCTTCATCTTCAGCTTCAGAAAATGTAAAAATTTTCCTCTAGGTCCCTTAAATAAATATATCTCTACTTGGCTATACGATTCTACTGTGTCAACAACAAACTTAGTGATATACCCTCCAATGGTACTATCAAACCAGTGATCTACTTCTCTTGACATGACATTATCAACTCTCTTTACCTTCTTGATCAACGCCAACATCCAAACCACAGGTGGCCTAGATCTGATCTCAAATTGGGTATCTGCTAACCTAGCTAGCCACTCATATAACTCCCTATGGATTCCTCCAAACAAAATCTCATGTATATCAATGAAGATATATCTTTCCAGCCAATCCTCTATACTAAGATTAGGGTTCTTGTTCTGGGCTTCAACGAAGTCCTTTTCTTGATATTATATCCACTTTTGAATCTCTGTCTTCGATGGAAAACACCTTGACATTCCCTCAAGAATATTCCTATCCCGACAAGGAAACCATTTGTTGGCATAGGGGCAGACCCAAGGTTCAACTCCAAGAGCACACCAACAAGCCCTAACTACTGGCCCTTTAGGAAACACCTGCAAGGCAGATGCAGTCTCACCCGAAGTATCTATGAGGCGGTTGCAGGAAAGAGATGTATACAACCAAAGAGAATACCAAGTGGATCCAATACAAGAACAATACAACATTTATATATCACTTTCCAGCGTAGATCTACTCCGCACAACTATCTACCAGATCTAACACAGTAATGCAATAGAAGAATATCAAATGATAAATAATAGAGCATCAATCACACACAACACAAGATATACATGGTTCACCTTATCTCTAGGGCTACATCCATAGAACTGTGCTTTATAATATATTAAGATGAAGCATATAGTTCTTGTCTGTGCTCTCAGCTAGTAGATCTTCTCTCTTCTCCTCTCTATCTCTCCCCTCCCTGCGCACCCAGCTGCAGGGTTGATCTTCACTCCCAGCTGAAGATATTACAATACCAGAAGGCTCTCACACTTAACACTTCTCTCTCACACAATAATACTCACTTGATCATACAAGAACAATGAACTCTCGACCAATCTAGCACCAACAATACCAACAACCCATCCCAAGTCCTTTAGACCTCTATTTATACATTACAATAGTTCACCGATAGTCTTAGGCCGAGACCTAAGTGTCAAAACCCTAGATACCAAAACCCTAGGTGTCTAAAACCCTAGGTCAACTTGACCCACATTTTCAGGGCTTTGCCAACCTGTCTTTCCTTCCTTGTCGCGCGGTGCTCCAAAGCATCCAAAGATGGATTTTTCCACTTGTTGAGTTGTCCACAATCCGTCTTCCTTGTTGATTTGTCATCCTCGATATCCTCGTCCAATGATTTTATTTCTCTTACTTCGCATTGTCTTTTCTTCTTTTCTTCTCACTTCGACCTAGTATCAGTCATTAGGTCTTCCGCGCAGTTCGTGTTTTTCCTTTTCTTCCTTAATCTTCGCTTGCTTCCATATCCAAGGGCCAACAAGGCTATAGGGAATTCCTTCTAAACAACCGCTATGCAGGAGGAGTACAACTCTCTCCTTGATAAATAGACTTGGGATCTGGTTCCACTTCCTTCAGACATGAAGCTTTCCAGATGCATATGGGTCTATAGGAACAAGAAAGAAGTAGACATATAGGTGAGTAGGTATAAGGAAAGATTGGTTTCCAAAGGTTTTCAGCAGATCCACATGATAGACTATGATGATAAATTTTATCCCATAGAAAATATGGACTCCATCCTATTGGCCCTTTCCATTATGGAATCCAAGGGGTGGAAAGGTCACCAGATGGACATGAAGAATGTTTTTCTTCACGGGGATCTCTCATAGGATATTTACATGGATAAACTGTAGGTTTCATTTATAACTCATCCTGAGTATGCCGACTAAATAAGTCCCTTTATGGCCTCAAGAAGACACCTAGATCATGGTATGCGAAGATGGATGCCTACTTTCTCTCTCAACACTTTTTCAAATGCAAATCATATATGAACGTTTACATGTTGAGGACCTTATATTCCTCACTAATATTAGTTTTCTATGTTTATGACCTCTTGAACATAGGAATTTCGACCTCAACAATTGATGCAGTCAAAGACATTCTACAAGACACATTCTTTGTGATGGACATTCTTCCACTACACTATTTCCTTGTTCTCAAGATCAATTAGGATACTTTAGGCATCAAGCTATCTTAAACTAAGTATTCATAGGATCTCTTGGTTAGATTCCACATGAACGAATGCAAGTTGGAAACCACACCCTTTCTATCTGGGGTACATCTTGAGGATGGCGAGGATACACCAGTGGTGGAAAACACCTTGTATCAAAAACTTGTGTAGATCCTTCTCTATCTCACCCACACCCAGTCAGATATCTCATAGGCAATAGGGGAAATTTCCAGGTACATGCAGGAGACAAATGAGCTACACTGGACGACTACCAAGTGCATCCTTAGATATATCTAGGGTGCCAAAAGTTATGGGATCCACTATGTAGTAGGTTGTGTATTATATCTCATGGGATTCACTGATTCTGATTGGACCGATGATAAAATATATTGCAAGTCCACTTCTGGGTACGTGCCTTGTTTGGGTTTCGGTCCCATCTCTTGGTTGATAAAACAATAGTCAGTTATTGCTTTATCATTAGCAGAGGGTGAGTATAGAGGAGAGGTTGATGTCACTACTCAAGAAATTTGGCTTCAAAACTTCCTCATTGAGATCGATATCCATTTTCATTTGGTGTGACAATTAGAGTACTCTAAAGTTTTGCAGAGACCTAGTGCAATGAAAATGGACAAAATACATCGAGATCCATATGCATTACATCAGAGAGATGGTACATGATAGGATCATTGATTTTGAATATTGTCCATCTATTGAAGAGATTGAAAAAATATTCACTAAGACATTTATTGAGTAGAATTTCCACTTCATGTGCAATCATCTTGGAGTGAAGGACATAGTTTTTTAACAATTTCTTTTGTTCCTTCTTCATTTTTTATGTCTTGTACTTTGAGGGGGGGTGGGGGGGTGGGTTTCCCATGAGGTTTTCCCTCTTTCCTACATTTGTTTAGTGTTTCATTCTTATATGCATTGTATTATGGGTACCTAACATGGCCTTGGTTTTTGGGACCCATTCATCATGTAAACCCTAATAGTGTTCATGGGGGGCATTGGAGATATTACACACTCACCTAGGTAATTTTTTTCCTAAGGTTGATAGTCCAATGTTGAGGGTGCTTCCATAGATGATAATATTCTCTCTCAATAATATTCACCTAAAAATTAGGGAACCTCCTACAAAATAGGGTTCCTTCCATCTTTAGTTCAGAGTCAACTACACCTTAGTTAGACTAGTGGAAGTCACTCATGCATAGAAACCTCAGTTTTATCACCAACAGTTGTATGTTCACCTCGGTTTCCTCACCAGGAGTGTGCATATATCATGAATGTGGCCAAGAGGGCACATATTTTGTGACTTCATGTATTTATCTCACTTCCACACGTGTGAATCAGTTAACCCATGATGGTATGGATCAATTAACTAGGACTAGGTGGAAGATTACTTTAGTTTCTATCAATGAGTGTCTAGATATCTCTAGATCACTACTATGGATACTTCATTTAGCCATGTAGAGTATATAATGTGTATTTTACCATTTTACTCAACAGTTAAAACAATTCTACTCTCTTCTCTTCTCTCTCACAAACTTTGTGTGTTCATTTTCTACTAGCTAGGTTCACTGTGAAAACTTCACATAGAGTACCCAAACAAGAAAATAATTCAGGTAAAAAATTTCTAGTAAAAATTGGATCTATGCCACTAACAATAATATTGGGGACACCATGTATATTTTTAACTATTTCCATGAATGTTGTGGCTGCTATACTTGCTTTAAAAGGATGATAAATAGAGAAAAAAATGAGCATACTTTGTCAGTCGACCCTCTACTACCACGATGCCAATATTTCCTTCGTATTTGGGTAGACTTATAATAAAATCCATTGAAAATTCTTCCCAACATTGACTTGGAATAACTAATGGTTATACGAGACCCAGTGTCTTGATTGTCTCTCCCTTATTTTGTTGGGAGACAACACATTCAAACACAAACTTTTGAACATCGGTTTTAAGACCTCCTAGAAAAAAATATTCTTGATCATGTGGTAAATTTTCAAGAACCCGAAATGTCCTCTTATAGGATAAGTGTACAATTCTAGAAGGACCTTCTACTTGATTTGAGATTCATTACATAAATACAGGTGATCATGATATAATCATAGCAAATCATTCTTCCATACAAATTTATCTGATGAACTGAGATACTCTTGTAGTTGTTGAATGATATTGCATGCCTCTTGATCTCACTTCCATTATATCCTTGCTTCTTCCACCCAATCAGATTGCGGAATATAAATAGAACAAAGTGAACCTTTTTTTCTTCTTCTTTCCTTGAAAGTGCATCTGCCACAATATTATGTTTTCTTTTTTTGTAGATAATTTCAAATTCATAACCTAGAATCTTTGTAACCCATTTTTATTTGTCTTTTGAAGATACTTATTGCTCCAAGAAGTAATTCAAAATATCACAATTTGTTTTTAACTTGAAGCGTCTTACTATTAGTTAAGGAAACCATTTCTTAATTTCATGTAGTATGGCCAACAATCTTTTTCATAGATGGGGTTAAGTAAGTTTTTCCTTTAATTTGGATGCTTTCAAAGGCAAAGGGCCTTCCTTCTTGCATTAAAATTGCACCAATGCCATGGAGTGAAGCATCACACTCCATAATGAATGTTTTTGTGAAGTCAAGTGTGGATAGGACATGAGTTGTACACATAGCCTCCTTAAGTTTTTCAAAGGCTTTGGTTAATGCTTGAGTCCAAGAAAATGCTTCCTTATTTAATAATGTTGTTAGAGGTGCTTCTATTTGACCATAGTTCTTGACTAACTTGCAATAATATGTTATGAACCAAGGGGGACATATATATGGGAGTGAATATATATGGTTAAATGTATATTATATGAACCCAAGGGGGGGCATATATGGGCCTAAATTTACATCTAATGTGTAAATATATATGTAATAAGGTCGACCTAATAGTAAAAGGGACTCATGTGTAGGTGTGAATAGGTATATATAGAGATCATGTATTCATTATTTAGGACATGTGAATTGTGACGTATGAATGTAATTGGGTATTTGGAGAAGGTTCTCCTATTATTTAAGGAATTATTATATATCTTATGTATATTGGAGTTGTGCTCCATGCTCACATTATGTACATGCTGTGTACTTATGTTCTATTATGATATTTTAAGAATTTGGTAAAATAAAAAATGCAATCCAAAATTGAAGAAGAATGTCATAATTTGATAAATGGGGTGACATTATAGCTTCAAAAGGAGAAAGAAGACAAGATTCAAGAAGGTCACTAAAATATACTTGAAAAAGTTGAACTTCATCTAGAGGATCTACATGGAAAATATGATGGTAGTATCTCCAAGGCTAGTGTAATCAAAGACCAATCAAAGAGGATAGATAATTCCATTGTCTATAAAAATAAGATAGATGAGATGCATGTGCAGAGTGATGGAAAACTGTCAAATGTTAAACCATATCGACACCCTCATTACCAGGAAATATTTCAAGGAAAACAATAAGATCAAAATCAACATTATCAAGGAAGAAGATGAAATACTTATCAATATTTATGCAATAAGGCATCACAAAACCACTCTTCATCAAGATACTATCAAAGACCAACAACTATTAAAAATTGAAGAATTTACAACAATAATACATGGAATCAAAGGAAATAAATGCAACAACTAGCCACCAAGGATTACGATCGAAAATAATTGATTTTGGATGGATGGATCATTATCAATGGAAAGAAGAAAGCAGGAACATAAGAAATTCATATTTCTTGGTTTCATCACATGTGAAGCCTTTAATTGCAAATCTTTGAGGCCAAAGCCTTATGAAGGAGGTTACTATCTTATGACCCAAGGGGCGAATATATAGGGTTAAATGTATATGATATGACTCAAAGGGGGGGAATATATGGATTTAAATATACATGTAATGTGTAAATTTATTTGTAATAGGGTTGGTCTAATAGTAAAGGGGCCTCATGTGTAGGTGTGAATAGGTATCTATAGAGATAATGTAATAATTATTGAGGACATGTGAATTGTGATGAGGACATGTGAATTGTGATGCATGAATGTAATTGGGTATTTGGAGGAGGTTTTCCTATTCTTTAAGGAGTTATTGCATAACTTGTCTATCTTGGAGTTGTGCTCCACACTCTCATTTTGTACATTATGTATACCTTTGTTATATTATGATATTTTAAGAATTTGGTTCATTACACAATATCCTTCCAATCCTAAGAAACCTCTAAGTTTCTTCAAGCTTTTGGGAATTGGCCATTCCCTCATTGATTTAATTTTTTAGTGATCTGTAAATGAGGGTTTGATATACCACTCGCTTCACCAACACAGATACTATGTGAAAAATTGAAATTTGATCTCTGTTACGGTATTATATATAAATCTATGTCACTCAGAATCCACTAGGCCTCCATTCCTCCGTGTTTCACAAAGATCTGTCTACTGCAAGGATTTTCCTTTCTTTTACCCTGCACACTACAACCAGTTGGTGACCCCTCTGTTCGTAGAATTTTTTTCACACAAGAAACCAACTATCAATGTAGTGGTAAATTATTTGTTCTCAAGGAGCTAGCCAATCTCAGGTTTCTCCTCTAAAGAACTTGCTGACCAATGGATTGTAAATCTTCTCATCACTCAGTTACTAGGCCCATGTTTTCCAAAGAAGATAAATTGACCAAGAGAAAAACCAATTGTCAGACATGTTTAGATGTTGCCTAGACATCTTTAGAAGCTCATGGGAGAAATTATATGTTATTAGACGTGTTTAGATGTTGTGTGGGAATTTATTAGTTGTTGTGGGTTGTCCAATTCACCCTTCAAATATTTTTCTTCATCGAGGGTTGTCAATTCACCCTCTAATAATTTCTTTGCACCGCCAATTGACCCTACAACATTTAGAAACGCCCAACAACTTCTAATTATGCCTAGGGGAGGATGAATTTTCTTTCCAACATTTAAAATCATTCGATGCAATCTGAAAACATCCAGGAAAAGGGTATCTCATCCCGACAAAAGGAATTTGACTAGAATGAGTAAATTCGACTGAAAAATGAGGATAATGTAACTCGTTGGAAGTCGAGTCGATCGACGAAAGAGATGTCAGTTGACTAGATGATATATGAGTCGACCGATGGAAGAGAGGTAAGTCAACCAAGTAACGAAATTGAATGAAAAATAAACTAATTCGAATCAGAAAAAATTAAAATTGACTTAGCAAAAATGATTTAACTGTGGGGATGAAATTGCAATTCAGAGGATTAAGATAATTCACCCAGCAAGTAGAAATTCATCCAACAAGGTTTACAAATTTCTAGGCAAAGTAAATTTGACTCAATATTCAATTTAGACGTCCAATGGGAATGTAAACTCCCCCATTATATTTAAAATCGACTTGGAGATTAATTTAGACTCCCCAACATTAAAGAATTTGACCCAATGGTGTTCAAGTTGACCAGAGGGAGTTAAGTCATCTGGAAAGTGAGGGGGATTGACTATCCATGAAGATTAAACAACCAACAAACAATTTAATTACCTAGAAAATAAAAATATTATCCATCATTGGTTTTAACTGAGTTGTGGATGGATGAGTATCATTACAAGCTATTTCTATTCATTAAATTCTAGTGAGAGAACTAATTTTGAATGGATCTAACAATGTTTTGGTGATGAATTTTTCATTAAAAACAATAGATGCATTTACTAGTAGCCAGTAAGAAACAATTTCACATGAAAACTAAAGACCAAAAACACAAATAAATCTCAATCCCATACAAGACATAACGAGAAAAATATTTACCCTAGAACCCAAATGGGAAAAATAGTTTCGAATGGGGATTAATCTTTTCATTATGGAAATATCTAGTTACACTACCTTCATTGCCTGCTATGCCTCTTTCTCTCTTGGAAAAAAATACCCATTGCAAACAAGAGTGAGGGAATAAATAGGGATAGCTAGGGGGTAGGGGAAGGCCAATAGACCTGACCCTTTGTTTCCCATACCTCAACATTCTCTCTTGTTCAATTATTAAATTACATTTAATTCTTCATTTTCCTCTCATGTTCTCATTTTTTACCTATTAGAATTTTCAAATTTTCATCGCTTTACTAAGTTTCTTGACCTTCATTAATGGTTAATTTATTATCACAAGTACTGAGTCTTACACCCATTCATCGGTCTGGATCCATTTCTGATCACACCTCCCCATTGAGAGGATTTTGGTCCCCAAAATTTCAAGGAAACCAATATGGATCAATGTAGTTCTGTCTGCTCCTTCGGAACGTGGCTCTGACTCTGGCTCCTGGAAACAACTCCGGATCTAGCTATGGCTATTAATCATGGATCTGGCTACTGGCTCTAGTCCCTGGATATGGATATAGCTTTGGTTTTGGCTCACTTGTTCCTTCATTGTATAATTCTACTCACCGACTCTTAGCTCCACAATATTTAGATACAAACTCTATACCCAACACTCATTCCCATCTCCCTCTTTGTCCTAGAGAAATTTCTTTTCGCAATCATGAAGCCAAGTCAAATGTTAGTCTATGTCTAGTGTGACCCCAATAAGTTGCCACCATGCAACAAATCTTCAAGTGAAGTGTGGTTGCATTCCTCTGTTAGGATCTGTTGCTTCTCGTCACCGAAACAAACCCTTTCAACCATGCCACTCTAATGACCAATATGCATACCCCTATGTGTTAGTTGTAGGACTTGTTCCATCCACTTGCAAGCCATTCTTCAACTAGCATATAGTGGAAGATATGTCAACCCATGCTTGTACACACAACATGGAATTCTCATGACTCCTCTAAGTCCATTGAACTCCATGCACCATTCTACGACAAAACTCCAAGATGGGGTTCTTCGAATGCAATATCAGATACAAGAATCAGATTGTGGCTTCTCTAGGCATCAATCTATTTTCCTTCTCTTTTTTTTTCTATCTCCTATGATGCTATCTCTCATTGGAAAAATTATATCACTTGGACTGGAGATGCACGTAACTATTCATATTCCTCAATATTCACTCTCCACACCCTTCTCCTGGTTGTGCGGTGTCTAGGGTGAAGATCTGGATAAAGTTGCCAACACTTTGATTCCGAGTGACCACTCAAATTACAGCGGTGGAAAAATTTATTGTTTATGCTCCAAGGGCTTCTTGACATACTCCTCCTCTCCATGTGCCCCTGTGTATTCTATTGATTAGGACAAGTCTTCTTGTCATTCAACTTTTGAAAACAATAAGGTCTGGGGAATAAGGCTTACTTCTCCCAACATGATGCCTCATAATGGAAATTCTTTCCACAAAAATAACATATATATGCATACCAACAACTGTACATGGTACAAACTCTCTTCTTGCAGTATTGACAAACAAGAAATGTCTTGTTCAACATGGAATTCTTAGTCTTATTCTTGTTTCTTTCACTTATTAGTTTGTTTTTGTCTTTGAATACAGGTGGGGGTTGAGTGTGCAAACTCTCCTTATCAGTTCTCTCCTTTAATCTACAACAAGGATGTGGTGGTGGTGATCTGACACCTTCACTCACTATTGTTTCTCCTTTTCCTTATGAGAAATTCAACTCTGGCATCTCGGTTTCCTTCATGAAAATGGTTTTATTCATGGTGATGGAAGTTTCACTTCTACCATCAAATCCCAAGTTTCCATGCTTGAACCAGGGTGTATCTGTAATGGGGGTCAAGATACCTTGTCTCCTCTTGCCAAGCCCTTTTCTATCATAGCCCATTTTCCTTAGGAGTTTAGAGCCAATACCTTTGGTATGCTTCTTTAATTCACTGAGTTGATCTTGAGAGATGTCCACTAAAGGTAATCTTACCAAGTTGTTCTTAGTCATGGTTCTATAATCTATAGTGGGAATGGAAATTTTCCTTGATCCTTTGTTCTCTTAGACAACTTCTTGAAGAATTTCTAAGGACTTCTCTTTCTCTTCCAACTCTTTTTGTAATTGCATCATCATTTGTGTGAACCTTTCCTCTTTCCAGTTATCCATATGGATGACCTTCTCACCAAAGTATAAAGTTTGTGCTCTATGCTTATCCCAATCTATTTTGAATGCAGTAAGGGAGTATCAGCATTCTTCAAGCTTCTTCTTGAACATATGAACCTACTCTTTCAAGTGCTCATTCTCCTCCTGAAGCTCATAATTACTGGACCTTAGGTCTTATAACTTGTGTATGCTTACTTTACCCATGTCGAGGTCTACAATGTTCTGTTCAAAGTCTTAACAGTTGTGTCATGATCAAGGATGCAACTTATATGATACCATATGATCCATAAACAAGGATCTGATATCCCACTCGCTTCACCAACACAGATACTATGCAGAAAATTAAAATCTGATCTCTGCTACAGTCTTATATATAAAGCTACGTCACTCAAAAGACACCAGGCCTCCATTCCTCTGTGTTTCACAAATATCTCTCTTCTCTATCTACTGCAAGGATTTTTCCTACTTGTACCCTGCACATTACAACCATCTAGTGACCCTTTTATTCACATGATTTTCTTCACACAAGAAGCCAACTTTCAATGTAGTGGTAAATTATATATTCTCAAGGATCCAACTAATATTAGGTTTCTCCTTTGAATAACCTACTACCCAATGGATTGTAAATCTTCTCATCACTCGGTTACTAGGCCCATGTTCACTAATGTAGTGTCCCCAAGGCCGAGCCCCGTTGTAAACCATGTTTTGAAAGGAATTGTAATTATGTTTTATAGGCTGGTGAGCCAAGTTCTTATAAGATGGAGGCTTATGTGTTTGTTAGGCCAGGGAGCCTAAGTGTCGAAGGCCAGGAGCCTGTTGTTGTATATGTAATCATGCAAAACAATTAATAAATATAAACACCGCCATGTGCAGATAAACCACGATGAATGAGTGAAGGGGGACTAAGCATCCACATAGTGGGAAAGGAATTAGGGGCTGAAGGTGGGAAAAGGGGCTAAGTGTTGAGCCTAGGGGGATTAAGCCTTGGGAATAATATTTTAATATTATTCCAAGAATATATGTGCATTATATGTTTTAACCTAATTCCTTTTGGAAGGACATGTGATTTTCTAAATGGTGGGAGGCACACACGCTGAAGGAACGCATGCAGTCGCATGGGTGACAAGTGTCAACCCTGGCGCATGCAATAAAAGGCTGAGATGAGCCGTGTTGGGGGTTCCTCCTCCATTCGACTCACGGACTTCCAGAAGGGAAGGGGTCTGACTCCTGCAGAGAAAACCCTCGTACATCCCCGGTCTGAACCGTCCGAACCTGCATTGACCCTTGCGTGGATTGTCTGTCACGCATTCCCGACAACCAGAGCGTGATTCTATCCTGGGTGGGGCGGATGGAAAATGGGAGGACCTACCATTCTTTCGGGGGGGGGAGAGAGAGAGTGTGTAATTCCCTGCGGAGATTTCTTCTCAGGCAATTCCAAAAATAAACACCGTAAGACCTAGCTTCCATTGCGGAGCTTGTTCTGAGAGGTATGAGTCTGTATTCCCGGTTGACTGTGGTGGTCATGCAGAGATGGATTGTGTGTGAATTGTTGTCCCATGCAGGTGGTAATTGAGCCTGTGTGTGACCTCTATCTAGGTGAGGGAGGTGGATGTTGTAGGAAGAGGTTTCTTCTAGAGAGTGCCCAGCACCAGCTTCAGGCTCTGAGACTTCCTGATCCGGCTTGTTGCCGAGACTCAGAGAGGGAGGTTAGCACCGATGGACTGTGCTTGTGAAGGTGTATACTCCCAGGAGGAACAGTCATGTGGGGAATGGGAGTCTGGTAGTAGTGGGCGTACGATGGCATACTGGGAAGAATCCTTCCAGATTCTAAGTGTTGTTTTCCCTGTAACCTCAGCCTAGCTAGGATTCCTTGCCTTGAGGTGGAGCTTAGTCCCATCTCGGGGGTGATCCACTGTTAAGATGATGAGAAGTTTGGTCTAAGGCTGGGTGGTTCGTGGAAGGCCTACACTTGGTTGGTGGATCCCACCATTTGTTACAAGATAAGTGTCTAACTATGTTTTATCACATTTTATCAATATGTTTTGTATCTCTGTGTATTATAATGATCATGCATTCTGCTGTGCATTTGGATTAATGTATTTGCCATGGATTATTTATGWTAAAATGACTCTTATGCTTACTCTGAGCTTAAATGTATTTCATTGCTTAAATGCACGCGATTAACTATGAATGAGAATGTGTTATTCCGCGTAGTAACACCTACATGGTAGCCAAGGTGCGCTACAGTTATTCTGGGTTATCTACCAAGTAGTCTTATAGTAACCCTGGGTAGTTGAACGAAAAGGGGTGTTACAACTAAAGAAGATAAATCGACCAAGAGAAACCCCAATCGACCTGAGCAAGATTCTCGTCAACTGGGAAGTAAAGTAGGCCGAATAAAGAAGGGGAAAAATAGTCCAATGAAATGAGTTGACCAATAATGAAGAAACACACTCAATGGATAGGTTGGATCGAATGGTAGTGGAAAGAAATGATTAGAGGGAAAATTGAAAACCCTTTATGAAGACAAATATCTGAAGGGAGAATTTTAAAATCCATAACATCTAATAAAGGCCCAAACAACATCTAAACACATATGACAACATCTAAATTCCCCCATGAACTTCTAAATATGTCTAGGCAACATCTAAACATGTCCAACAATATCTAATTTAACCCATGAACTTATAAACCCGACTAACGAAATCTAAAAACTCCCTTGCAAGTCAGAATAAGTCCATCATCATTTAAAAATTCCCATTAGCTTCTAATCATTCCCAAGATATTTTAAATATGCCCTGCCACATTTAGAAACACCCAAAAACTTCTGATTATGCCCAGGTGAGGATGAATTCACCCCACAACATTTAAAAGCATCCGATGCAATCTAAAAATTCCCAAGAAAAGGGTAGCTCATCCCAACTGTTATCACCATTTAAATTTTTGGTGTAAAATCGAGATTTCAGGGTTTAGCGAGGTGCTAAACCGATTTGGAAGTCAGATAAATTTGGGGAAGGGTCGGAAAATGGTAGAAGATATTAAATTTGGTGGAGGCGTTAAGTAAATCGAGATCGAAAGGATATATATAACCATCCACTGAGATCAATGGTTGGGAGAGATTTCAAAGTTTGAAACAACGTGGAGGTTAAAATATCTAAGTGATCCCGAAATTCCAGCCATGGTTTCCCTGCAAGGTACATGGCATCTTCAAGAGAATTTTTGGGGCGAAAGGAGGGTTGCCTCAAAACCACCCCATCACACCCCAAAAATTGTGTGTTAAATGTCATTAATTGGGTCTAATCCGAGGGATACATGTGACAATAAAACTTGACGGCAAGTCTAATCATCCTGAGACACTTGCTTGTGTACCATTCGTCCGTGCAATTCCTAGTAAGTGATGCCAAATAACCGATTTGATACTCATCATTGAAAATTGATAGACAAACATGAGAAACCATTATCCCCATAAGGATTTTTCATCA
>SNQJ01S0066989.1:76674-101493 GCA_010110895.2 Picea sitchensis | reverse complement strand
AACATATTATTTACAATAAGAATTAAAACTTATTAAAAAATATAACAATTATTAATACTAACTATTTAAAATTAAATTTAATTGATAATTATAAAATACACATTATATTAATACAAATTATATTTTCATTATTTCATCTTATAAATGTGTTTTTGGTAAAATTAAAATGTGAATTAATCTCCTCCAAACAAATCCATAAAATAATCTAACTTTGTTAGATTAAATAAACATCAACATGGCTTTTAAACCATGTAAGTTTCTTACAATTTTATTAGAATGAGAAGCAGAAAGAGATTGCTAGGTTACACTTTTTAGAGGGAGAGACATGATAGTTATATCGATTGCTAAGTGATAATTTTTAGGTGGTAAGAAACAAAATGAGGATGATAGTTGGGATTGTTAAATATGGATAAGTTCAATTACTAAGTGATAATTTTTAGGAGTTGAAAAAAAAAATGAGTATTATAATTGGGATTATTAAATATGGATAAGATGAATTACCAAAAAGATTTTTGTGGAAGAAAATTTGTGTCCAAATTTATAGAGGATATATTTTTATAATGAAAATGAAAAAATATAAATTAAAATCAAACTCATAGAAAATATACTTATGCAATGAAGATAAAAAAATTAAAATTAAAATCAAAGAGTGGTAGACTTTATCTTAACCTAGTTTTAAACCTTGCATATCTTTTAAAGCAAGAAAACTACTTTTATCAATTTATATACTATAAAGTAATCTGGGAAAAAAATATTATAATAAGTCTTAAAAAAAATTTGAGAATAAACTTGAATCTCTAATATAAAAAAATAAAATATTACAATCTTAAAAAGAATTTGAGAATAAATTTGAGTTTCTAATATAAAAAATATAATGTGATAAGTTTTAAAAATAATTTAAGAATAAATTTGAGTTTCAAACATAAAAAAAATTCAAATAGAAATAGTACATTAGAATTAATTAAGATAACTTAGTAAGTTTGAGCTACATATCAAAAGTAGGATTTGAATTTATGTGGGGAAGATAATTTATTTATTTTTTAATCATCAAAGATAGCCTCAATTAACTTAAAATGTTTAGAAACATCTCATCACTCTCCAACACTTCATTTAGAGTATGAATGTCCATACTTTATCAACCTTAATCAACCTACTTAGGCAAAACATGTCACAAGTGAGATTTGATTATTTTTTATTTATCAGATTTTGTGAGATTTGATTAATTTTGATTTATTTGGTTTAAAAAGAAAAGGTAAAGAATTACCAGGCTTGATTTTAAAAAAATATTTCTTGATTAGAAAAGATTGAAGAGAAGTGTTTCTAAAGTAGTTAGTTTTGATAAGTTAAAAGGCTAAGAAGGTTTATATTGTAATAAATATTCTAAACTTGAGATTTAAAGTGAATGTAAGCATGATATTAAAAAAAAAAAATGGTTTTTCATCTTCAACCCTCTTAATCTTATAAAAATGATAGATTAGTTAAACCTACAACATTTTAGGAATTACCCAACACCCTATTTCACACTTAAAAGGTTAAGAAAGCCTCTATTGTAATATATATTCTAAACTTGAGATTTCAAGTAAATGTAAGCATGACATTAAAAAAAAAAAATGCTTTTCATCTTCAATCCTCTTAGTTTTATGAAAATGATAGAGTAATTAAACCTATAACATTTTAAGAATTACCCAACATCCTATATAGCATTAGAACTTATGTAGATTTATTTTTATTGAAAGAATATTAACTTTTTTCATATAATTATGTTTAATTAATAAAAAAATTAAATTACTATAATTTAAAAACAATTTTTTTTTATCTCTTCTCACTATTATATCTCTTTCTGGTGTATCGAATTTCCTGCTGCTGTCTTTTTATCACCCTTTGTCTTTCATAATAATTAATACTAATAATTAGTACAAGTAGACGAGAGAGAGAGGCATGTGTTGTTTTAATCTCCTTTCTGTCCTGCATGACAGTGTATTTTTGAAGAGATTAATATATCTATAAAGGAGCAGTCTTGTCTTTCATAACAGGCTTATGTACTGTCGAATGGACGGCCATTTTTGTCTTTCATGATGAACTCTACGTAGCAACGAGAATGAAAATGACGACATTTTGCCGTTCTATTGTTCTCGTCTCCGAATCTTAGCGTCCATTGAAGTTTTTTTCATTTCAATTTGAATGTTTGGATGTTTTTTCAATTCATTTGTATGGATTGTAATATATAAATTTTATAGGGTTATGAAGTATGATCTAAAATTGTTTTTGCTTGGTTAATAGTTTTTTTACTGAAACTTAAAGAAACAAGTTATAGTGTAGTTTTTCTTGTATAATGGTGATGAGTCAATTTCTTTTGTTTTTTCCTGAAATAGGTTATAGTGTGGTTTTCCTTGTATAATGGTGATGACTCAGCCCTCCTTCTCAGAAGTTTTTCTTGAATAACAGTGGTGAGTCACCCCACATTCTCCAGTAACAACCAATAATAACTCCTAAGTTATAAAATATTTTCACACTATAAAAAAAAAAATACAAATTTGAAAAAACCAATCAAATTTGACAGTTTAGACTACTACAATGTGAGTTCAGACAATTTACCCATCAAATTCTATCCCTATCCTGATGGACAAGGTGAAACCAAGCTCTGAAATGTCATGGTAACACTTTGCTTTGCCATCTCAAAGAGGTTCTTTCTGAAGCAGTGGGCTAACTAGTGAACAATCTTCCCTCCAGAGTTACTTTTCCTGCAGGTTTTAGGACCGTTCGTTTTTAAATTTCAGGCACTCTAAAACTCTGATCAAACATCTGGATTGATTTAAAATAATGTATAATTCCTAAGATAAAGTTTTGAAATGCATGAAACATTGATCCATACTAAACTCAAACTACTTCTGAAAATTTGACCTAATAAAACTAAGAAAAAAATTACTCCCAAATGGGCTTACTACTTTCCCTTTCTGAAAACCTGAGCTCTAAACATACTTTTCATAAATGTCGATCTATCACAAATTCCACTTGCATTTAATGCAAATCTGTTCGCGCTTCTCGGAAATAATTAAAGACGTCTGGACGCCGGGTTTGTTCCAGAAAGAATTATTGGACAATCATTGCCCGCATGAGCACGTGAGCCAGAAATTTATTGATTGACCCCTTCATTTTCCAATTTCTGACATAGATTGCGTGGGAGCTCATCATTTTGCTCCGAATCTATAGCGGCCGCTCGTAAAATACACAAACTCATGAAAATAATTTTAATAAGAATTCTCCTTTTTTCGGTCCAGAGTGCCTGAGTTAAGCTGAGACACATAGGCACCAATTATCAAGTAAAATCCAAACAAAAATGGACTTAACCAGTTGAGATAAATAACCTTAGACCAACAAACAAAATTATGAAAAATATAAAATCAGATCTTACAAATTATTATTGGTATGAGATCCTTCTATTTTTCTTGCATTGAATGCCCTCCTGGACAGAATAATTGTCCAGATGAGTGCAATAATGCAGCTTTGGCCATTTTCCCATTCGCAATGATTTGACTTTTGTTTGTAAAAGTCCTAACATATTCAATCTTGACTGCAACCCTAGATTAGATGGAGTGGTTTAAAAATTATCCAAATTTGATGTTTTTTCAATGGTTTCATGAAGCTCAGGGAGTTTTGGCCCGAAACAAATTTAGTTTTAAGTAAATTTATCTTTACCATATTTCAATATCTTAAAAATACATTTTATATACCAAACAAAAAGTCCACTGGATCTTTAAAACTAGCACAGCCACACGGTATTGGTTGATCAGCGTCGAAAGGTTGATAAGATGAAAAGAATCTTTAAGAGAATATATTAAATTTTATTATTGATTAACAAATAAAAGGTTAATTGTTAATATTTTTAATTTCTGTTAATCACTTAAGGTATTCAGGTAGCTATCAAAGTAATTTTAAATATGATTAGGTAAATGTAAAAATGAAACTTATTAAGCACTAAAACCCTATTAAATCTATACATTGTCAATAGGTATAAACCTTTATAGCGTAATGAGTAATTTTTTCCATTTTTGAAATTATTTACATGTTTTTATTTTTAGGAGGGTTGTTTAAAATTAGATAAAAATTCCAAAAATTATGTAAAATTTCAGTGTTTCTTGGAATTGCCGATTTGGGGTTTTTAAAAACTCTAAATCTATTTATGCATTAAAAACAAGATTAAAACAATAGAATTGAGATTTCCATCACAATTATCATCAATTATGATAATTGTGATGGATAATAATTGCTAAAAAGTAAAAAACTTAAAAAAGTTTAGACTAATACCTTCCTAAATTATCATAATAAATCACACACATGTTTCATAGAAATAGGAGTGACTTAATTTTCAAAATATACTAATACTTGGGCATGGATTTTGATATGATTTCGGTAGAATGTATGATTTTTTACATTCTACCTAAATCATATACATACACTTAGAGAGTTTTGACTTGTTATATATATATATATATATATATATATATATATATATAGTTTAGTTTTTTAGTTTTATAGGCATATTTTTTGATTAATTTTTATTGAAATCTTGTAAAATATTGATGTAACCCTAAGTTTGAGTGATTGAGTCTGTATCAATCTAGGGTTCTAAGGAATTTTGAGAATCTAGGGTTCTAAGAAATTTTGAGGATGTTGAATGCATATATACATTAAAAACAATTTAAGAGAAAAACAAAATAAAATAGAATTTCACCAAATCCTTTTTACTGATTTAGATGAAAGAAATTCCAAAATAAATATTTAAACAAACTAATTTGTTTTGGTATGAATGAATTTTCGATCTGCTATGTTTACATAAATGTGAAACATGGCGCCATCGTCCAAAATAACTCCACCGTCAAATTCTGCACCAATCTGCATCATTGAAAATGGTTCGACTTATCCGCAACCTAAATATGGTGACGATGTATTTTTTCCATATTTTTTTATCATTAAAGGTTCGAATTATCTCTAACGTAAACATAAATATGTGTGATTCTTTCAACGTGATCTTCTGTCATTGCACCCACCTGTGACAACACTTGGAGACTCGTCGTGCTGCGTTGTTAAATGGAGGTTTTTACTGATTTAGATGAAAAAATTCAAAAAATAAAATATTTAAACAAACTGAAATTTGTTTTTGGTATGAGATGGTACGATCTGCTATGTTTACATAAATGTGAAACATGGCGCCATCGTCCAAAATAACTCCACCGTCAAATTCTGCACCAATCTGCATCATTGAAAATGGTTCGACTTATCCGCAACCTAAATATAATGACGATGTATTTTTCCATATTTTTTTTATCATTAAAGGTTCGAATTATCTCTAACGTAAACATAAATATGTGTGATTCTTTCAACGTGATCTTCTGTCATTGCACCCACCTGTGACAACACTTGGAGACTCGTCGTGCTGCGTTGTTAAATGGAGGACATTTACGAAGACAAAATTTCACTATGAATGCTGGTTCATTAGATCAACAGGTAAAACGTTTTCGCCCCTGCAGTCTTGCTGTTCTTGAGAGTTTTATATATTGTTTTCGAAGTTGTATCAGTGCAATGATTGTGGGGGTATGTGAGACTGTTTTTGGTTTTTGAGAGTAACACATGATTGCTATAGTTAGTGTGAGATGGACGAATAGTTCGGTCCTTGGCATGCTATTTGGTGTCATGTATATCAAGCATTACAACTTTTTGCATTTCTTAACTTCTACAGGTTTTGAAGATTCGTATGGTGGCTCTCATTTTATTTTAAGTTATAATAAGGCCTTAATCACAGTAAGGTCGTCCTAGAATTACTGGCGTTGGGACTCTATAGATTCACAGAGTTGACTTCCATAAACTTGCAGAGTTCGAAATATTCAAAATTTTACATGGGTTTACTAAACAAGAGAAGATAGGTTGAGGGCTGTTCATGGTGGCAAGATTGGAGTCTTTAGGCAAATCAGATAACTAGGGAATTAAAAAGGAACACTACGGTTTCTCTGTGAAGGCTTAAGATGGGTAAGGTTTCAGCTTCAGAAAATAAAGGCCTATATGGGGAAGCACCCAAGGTTCCGAAGCTTGAGATTCTTAATCAGAAGCTTTCAGTTGTGCCACTAGTGTTTCTCATATTCTATGAAGTTTCAGGTGGACCTTTTGGTGTTGAAGATTCTGTGAGAGCCGGGGGTCCTCTTCTAGCTATTTTGGGCTATCTCATTTTTCCATTGATATGTAGTGTGCCGGAGGCTCTTGTGACCGCCGAAATGGCTACAATGTTCCCTGAGAATAGTGGTTATGTTGGGTGGATTTCTGCAGCATTTGGCCCATCCTGGGGATTCCAACTGGGGTGGTGGAAATGGCTTAGTGGAGTTCTTGGTAATTGTCTATATCCTGTATTATTCTTGGACTATCTCAAATCACTTGTTCCGATAGTGGGTAGCGGGTTTCCGAGAATCATGGCCATTTTGGCACTCACCATTGCACTGACCTATCTGAATTACAGGGGTCTGACAGTTGTTGGTTGGGCTGCAGCTTGTCTGGGAATTTTTACTCTTCTTCCCTTCTGTGTTATGATGATACTTGCAATACCAAGGCTTAAGCCTTCCAGATGGCTCGAGATTGATATGAAAAAGGTTGACTGGAATGTTTTTCTCAATATTCTATTCTGGAATCTGAATTACTGGGACAACATAAGCACACTTGCAGGTGAGGTAGAGAATCCAAGGCAAATTATCCCAAAATCCTTATTGTTCGCCGTAATTCTTGTTGTAGGTACCTACTTGATCCCCCTCCTTTCAGTCGTTGGTGCAATAGAAGTTGTTAGAGACAATTGGAATGATGGCTACTTTGCAGAAGCCGCCTACCTTTTAGGTGGGGCATCGTTCCAGTGCTGGATAGCAGCAGCAGCTGGTTTGTCAAACATGGGTTTGTTTGAGGCAGAAATGAGTAGTAATTCTTTTCTTCTTCTTGGAATGGGAGAAACAGGTATGCTTCCTGCAGTGTTTGCGATCAGATCAAGATATGGAACTCCTCTTCTGGGCATTCTGTTCTCGTCTGCAGGTGTACTTTTACTATCATCATTGAGTTTTCAAGATCTTGTAGCAGCTCAGAATTATCTGTATTGCTTTGGTATGTTTGCAGAGCTTGCTGCCTTTATATGGTTAAGAATCAAGGAGCCAGGAATTGCTCGCCCCTATAAAGTTCCTCTTGGAACTGTTGGAGTTATTATTCTCTGCCTACTACCTTCACTGCTATTGGTTTTGGTTGTAGCAATTGCTTCCTTTAAAGTGATGGCTGTCAGCATCATTGCAGTTTTAATTGGGCTTGTACTGAGGGCATGTTTTGCGTTTGTGAAGAAGAAGAAATGGGTGAACTTTGTGACAGTTTCAGAGCTTCCATGTGCTCACTGTGATTTAATAGTGCCCGATGCAGAAGTTGGGTTGCTTTCAGCTGAGAGTACCTAAAATTTTCCAATAGAGTACATGACTTTTTTAGATTCTTTCTCATTGCAGAGGAGGGTGAAGAATTGGTGTATTGATCTTAGAGGAGTTTGACTGTCTCTAAACAACATATGACAAACGTTTCTTCAGCTAGAATCCCTGGAACTCCCAGGAACCTTGGGTCTTGAATAATACTGTAGAGAGATGGACACGGCCTGCAGTGAGGGGTAATCTTATGCTTATTTCTGTCTAAGGTAGATGCATGGTGAATCTGATTCTAAATCAGTCATGTACTTGCAAGAAATTAATTCTCTATTTTGGTGATGTTAAGTATATCTGAAATAGTTGAGACTGGTGTTTGTCTTGTGTGTCTTCAAAATCTTAGGACTTCATAAATTTCGTTCATTCACTGGTAGAATTTCATCAACATATAACTCTGAATAATGGGTAATTTGTGCTTAATTTGGAGGGGAAGAAAATTATCACCATTGGTTCAAGTTTGTTCACTTTTTCCTGATTTTTTCTGTATACATGGTAGCAAGTGATTCACTCCTAACAAGTTCATTGATCTAACTTGTTCAACACAGAAACATTTAGTTGAGATTTTTTTTAACTTACCAATCTCTATGAAATTTGGAAGTATTGATGTATGTACTTGAACATTATTAAAATTGAACCATGGGCAGCAGCAACAAACATTGATCCAGTCGTTCTGTTCTCCTGGATTTATAGTTAAACAGACATTTTATTCTTAGAATTTTGCAAGTATATGATTTAACGGACCATTTGTTAGCTTGAGCGAGTTAGTTTATCTGCTTTGAGACACATAGGTTCTATGCCTTGAGACATACTCAATAGGTCTGTGCCACTGTTGACCTCTAATGATTTCAAGGAACCCATTGACCTTATGGTTGATAAGAGGAGGTTAATTGAAGAACTAGGAACACCTTGCTTAGGCAAGCAAATAGACAAAATCTTAGTTTATAGAGATAATATCTATCACTCTCAGAGATTTTTGGAAAAGAGGAATGAAGCCCTCGCATCACGACTAGTTCTGTGTGTTCGAGTGTCTTGAGGAAGCCAGAATGGTAGTTGAAGAACCAATCCTTCTCTTTTTTATCCTTAAATGTCTCCAGCTTGTTTAATGCCTGCAGAAAAAACACACTTAAAAGAACAAATAATTTTAGAAAAGTCGACTTTCTTTGCTGGCAAAAAGTTAAAATTAAAGGTTTAAGCACCAATCACTTTCCAGGGCATTTGATTGCTATTGCATCGCTTTTTTCCTTAACATGAAGAAGGGAAAGACGAGGTTATCCTTTAGTGGCCTTTAGCCCTAAAGAACAAATTGCAGGTTAGGTTTTGAACTCTATGTAATTTATTTTTTTACTTAAAGAGAGTTACTTGAAAAAGTAATCTATGGTATTAAAAGCATAAAACTACTCTACGAGCTGAAAGGATGAAGTTATAATGTCAATGATGTCTAAGAAACGACAAATTTTGTGAGGATACTTTTATATGAAACGATGAAGAGACTACAAACTTTGTGAGGAATCCAGACTTATATAAATACTTTTATAATACTAAATTTATGACCTAATTCATATAATTTTTTTTATAATTAATATAAATATATAAAAAAATTATAAGACCTCATTTATATAAATACTTTTATAATTAATATGAATACTTTTAATATGAATATCAAATTTATATAAATACTTTTAATATGAATATCAAATTTATATGAATATTTTTATACGAGATCAAATCTTAAGAATACATGACTTCTTCTTCGAGATATCTAAGTATATTTGAACTTCATATTTGGTCTTTATATTTCTAATCTCCATAAAAGAGACTAGTCGTGGTATATTTTATTCAATTTAAAAAAAAAAAAAAAAACTAACATCCTTTTAAGTCCTATTTTTTATTTTTAATTAAAGAAAAAAGATACACGTGGAGAGTAGCTCAATTATAGAAAAAAGCTATAATTTCAATACATTATTATCCCACACTTTTGACATAGTTTGGGGTGTTAAGCATGCTATTCCAATATGCATTGTTATCCCATACTTTTGACATAGTTTGAGGTGTTAAGCATGCTATTCCAATCTCCCATACTACACCCTTTTAAAAAATAATATAAAAATTTAATAAATTTCATCTAAATATCTATGCCAATTTTAAAAAGTTCATCTAAAAACTTGAGTCAATTTAAAAAGTTGTTGAGAATATATAGTCAAAAAATTAAGATAAATCTAAACCATAGAGTATGTCAATCATCCTTATTCATTTGTATGATTGGAATGCCAATATTAAAAAGTTCATCTAAAAACTTGAACAAATATACAAAGTTGTTAACAATAAATAATTAAAAAATTAACATAGATCTAAACCATAGAGTATGCCAATCATCCATATTCATTTGTATGATTAGAGATGAAGCAAAAAGATAAAATTCAATATGTCTACAATTAGAACTAGTATATCTAAATCTTATGTTAAAATGAAACCCTCATTAATTACTTAAGTTGAAATATATACGATAAGTACAAACCTAATTTGTATAAATGTGGTCAAAGGTTGCTTTGTCAAGTCCATGCAACCCATAATTTAGTTTCTTTGTCAAGATTTTCAACTTGTGTTCTTATAATAGATGTTCGTATTCAAAGCACACAAAGATTTCCATTCAATTTCGATAATCATGTCTGAACTACACCATTAATATTTGTCTGGTACCTTCTTCAAATGACCAACAACCATCATATCTAATCTCCACCACTAAAAATTGTTTGATATCTTCTTCAAATGGCCAACACCCATCCTATCCTATTGGAAAATATTGATTACTCTTGGTAATTAGTTTTGATCCCATGCAATAAATGGAGTAGGTAGAAGTTGTTGACATGTTCTAGATAGATCATTTCCAGAACCTTCATGATAGTTATGTCTAGATGATTCTCAATATTTCTCGAGTTCTTTCCAGAGAAGTAACCATGTATAAATAAACATGTTTGGTGGATCAATAGATGCATACAAGTTCTTAGAGTCATAGGGTGTGTGCACAAAGTTGGTGGATGAAAAAGTAGCAATGGGGTGAGAAGGAATTGTTATGAGGAAAATCAACAACCAAGATACACATGCATATGGTGATAATATATAAAGTTAGCACATATAATAACATAATCCATCAATATTCATAACAAATATGCCCATGGAATAACAATTCAAATATTTGTTAGACATTAATTGCACGAGAAAAGAGTATTTCTATTAAAGTGTAATCAACATAAGTGTATGAATGACAAACTTCTGTGTCGGCACATTCGGAACCAAGAAGCTAAGTCCCTTCCTGCTGGGCCTCCACCACTTCAATCATCCACCAAAGGTAAGCTCATATAAGAGAGACAATGAGGTTCTCCATCAAATAGGGAAGAGATTGGGGGTTGAACAATGTGTTTAGAATTAAAAGGACAAAGGGATGCAGACTCAATATGAAGTGAATAATTTCTCCAGAGTAACTTTTCTCTCAGAGTTGAATTCTTCTCCCCTTTTTTCCACAGCTTGGATATGGCCCATTTATATTCTTCAAATGGAATTGAAGGGCCAAGGCAGAACGTTTCTAGTATATGGAAGGTCAAGGATCATGGATCTCATGACGCAACATGGAAACCCGACACCATTTTTTAATTTTGGGCACAAAACCCGATGTACGTGGGTTGTTATGGTGCAACCTATGTATATGCATGTTGCATAGTTGTTAGGGAGCGTATATGTGGAAAAATAATTTTTTTAGCTATGGGAATTGCAAAAAGGGGACTTCAAGTCTGCATAGGGAAATGGAAAAGGCCTTATGAGAAAGTTGCATGGGGTGAGGAAAATATTTCTATAATAGATACCCCCTAATGTGTGAGGTCAGAGGAGTATCTGTGATGGATGAAATATATTATAATTCCAAAATGTGGAGTAATGGAGACCCAGCTGGATGACCTAGTTTCTCATAAGAATATTACAATCCATAATGACTTTTTGCACATGGATGCCAATTTGAATTACACTGCAGATCCATGTGAAAATATACCAAACAGTTGTTCATGGCCATGAATAGGGAATACAAGGGTAGATACATGCCATAGGTTGGCATAGTGACGAACAAGGCCTAGTGAAAACCAGTCTCAAAATCAGTATGAAGATATATGTATACAATGAAGTACAATCTGATCTCCCACGATCATTGAAGTCATATAGGTACTGGTCCAATGAATGATAGCATCAACTCAAGAAAGCTATGACTATAAACTGATGTATTCAATTCTTCTACATGATCCGCCAAAGGTGCAAGTCTACATCATGTGAATGAAGGAGTTGAGGTCGAACACAATGAGACTTTGTTTGATTAACGATCATTAAGGTATATTGTTAACAAACACGAGACAACCTACTGATGATGAAAGTAGGTATCAAGGCACCGAGTACATTCTTACAAGTGTGAATAAAGGATTTTAGGTCGAAGACTTGAAGAATCCATCGATCAGGAGACATTGATGTATTCCCAACTATCGATGGTGAGAGAATGTTCCACTAATGACTATAAGCCTCTAGGTACTCATAGGACTCTAGGCCTCATTTCCAAAATAGACGGGTTGAAGCCGATGGAAGGAGACTCATTGAAAGGACATAATTAAGGCATCTCTCATCAATCAACACGAGGTACAAAGGAGTAACTTGATGATTTGGAGGAACTTGGATGAAAAACACGTTCATGAACCAACAAGCTTATGCATCTTTCGCATGTACCAGATGCAAGCAGTGCATGAAAAAAATCCTCTAAATAGGAACCGATATGGAAAATTGCCAATAAAAGAGAGAAAACCACCAATAAGGCTAATGGCATCCAAGACATTGCATGAATCCCAATGTGTGAATAGATTTCTTGTCGTTGAACACAAGGGAAACCCCCCATTCAATGACCAATGAGGATATGTCGACTGTTGGTTTCAAGGTTACCTACCCATAATGAAAGTAGGACTAGGGTGCATGATAGGACTACCACTTCATGTAACTCTGAGACACACTAAGGGTATGGTCGACATGCAAAGTCAAGAGTTATGAGAAATGGTCGACAGAGGCTTATAGACATCCTTTGAACAAGATCATGAGACATATGGAAGACTCTGGAAGTATAGACTCAATGATGAAATTTTGTGATTCAGGAGGCACCAATCAAACTCTCCATAGGGACTGGAAGATTAACTAGTTGGAGAAGTAAACTCTAAGTAACAAGTTGAGCTTCCTGAGTTCCTGCTAAACCCAAACTTTGGATGACAAGTGGACTCAAAATTTTGTGCTCTGTTTAAAGGCGAAACGATTGCTGCCAACATGACATAATATTCTTTTCTCGCCCGTCTTTTTTTTTTTTTTTCATAGGCAAGTGAATGATATGATACAAAGGATGAAACATGTGTTGCGAGTAAGCAACTGGTTCCAGCAATGGGAAAATCCTATTCTTAATGCAAGGAGGTGCATGCACGATATGGAAACTCGAGGAAATGTTTCCTCATATGGTACATGGTGTCAAGCTGCACAGGATATAAACAATGCTCTACTTGGCTAATGATGCAAATTGCTTAGATAATATGATTATAGTGCAAAAGTGGGAACCGACAATAGGCTCAGTACTACAAGCGATAGGATGAGATGCAATTACAACTTAACTCCAAAGAATGTCCTTTTTCATAAATTTAGTCTACTTGGTCTGAAAAAGGGTTAAAATTATGCCAAATAGACATCCTTTCAAATCCAATTTACGAGTGTGAAAGAGACAATTTCACTCAGCAATCTTTTCTCTTTTTGAGAGAGTATGAAAATAGATTAAACAAGACTCGATGATTTTGTTGTAAGAAACATATCACAGGGGAGGTTAGGGCTCTCGTGCAGGACTTCTGTTGAAAGTCAACAATTCAAAGACAACTGACACAAGCTTGGGAAAACCCAAAGATTTCCAAGTTGAGGAGGACAAAATACTTGCAGTGGTTACCTTTTCTACAATATATTGAAGAATTCCCCTTATCTGCAAGGGTGTAGAAGGAGGAAGTGGAGGCTCTACAAGATCATTCCAGTCAAAGGAAACCACCCTAAGACTTGGAGGGAGCGTACTTAGAGAGAGTAGAATTCTCCCAGTTGTTCAGAAGGTACAGGACTATAAATTCTAAGGACCTGGTCAAAGGATGCATCACCTCCCAAAATAAGAGTTTAATTGACCGAAGATTGCATACACAATGTCCCTTCCTTAGACTTTTCACTCTCCAAGAGAAGAGTGGGATTGATCGAAGATTTCATCGACATGACCACTTCTTCAACCATTCGTTGAATAGGATGCGAGACAACAATATCAAGAGACACATCACCCCCAAAAACAGGAGTGTTTCCGGTCGAAGATTTCATCGACATGATTGTTGGTTGAATATCATGTAAGACAACATGGTTGAGAAACACATCACCCACAAAAAGAAGAGTGGTGTCAGTCGAAGATTGCATCGGCATGAACATTGTATCAACCAAATAAGGACTAGAATTTTGGGAAACTAAAGACGAATCAGAACCCGAAGGGACCCCAGGAAAGGACGACGCTTCTTGTACCATAGCAGTAGCAGGGAACAAATGAGTAAGGTGATCTCCTTTGCAAAGCCTGCAAAGGAACTTGGGATTATGTCTTATACATCTAGGCTTCTCAATCATATGAATGCCCCCATCATGACTTGCAGTGTGTTAGCACTAGGAATCACCTTCAAATTGCATGGAAGGAAAGCCTAGTACCCATCAGGTTATATGTGAATGTAAGAGTGTTTTAAGGGGTCAAATGGAAAATACTCAAAATGATAATGTTCCAACTCAAAAAACAGGGCTAGCATGCACCAGCAATCAAGGTCTTAGCTAAATTCAATCAGTAATTGGGAGTGAGTATGAACAGAGGGAAGACTTTGATGAGAGGAATGTAAGGGTTGATGTAAACATCAGGTCTACAAACAACCTAAGGAAGAAAGATTTTTAACACAAGATCTTCTTGAGTTCATAACTTAAGGAAGATAAAGAAACATCATGATAATATAATGATCAAACATACACCTTAATATCACTACAACCATTCATGTGAATCATTCAAAACATGAACACTTTAGCATCATAAGAAAATAAGTTGAAAGAGAAGTTGATTTCTATTAACCAAGATGTCTTAAATCAAGTACATAGCCAGTTCACAATAACTTCATCAAAATATTACAGTATAAGGGAGCCTTGCTCAACCATTTGAACCTACTAAAGCCTTTCATATATCTATTTATAACAAAAGGGGAGGCAACAACTGGAGGTACGAGCTGGCATCCTTCCCATGAAAATATCTAAGAATTTATTTCATTCAACAACTTGAATAACAACCTATGCTATAAAATATGAAAGTGTTGATGACTAATCCAACCAATATTCAAACTAAATTGATCCTTGTTTGTTGTGCAACTCCTTGATTTCCATGTGTCCTTTAGGAGCATGTAGCTGTCATCATGCTGCCAACTGTTGTTTCTACAGTTCTCTCCATCATCAGTTATCCAAAATGTTTTTAGCTTGACCCTCCTAGATTCCCGGTGTCTGTTGGTAGCCTCTTTGGGTAGCACTTTGAGTAGCGTGCTTTTTCGTGCCTTCACCAAATTTCATCAGATTCTGTAGCGTACTTCAAAAATAGACTAGTAGAAAAGGTAGCGCCATACCTTCCTACCCCCTGTGAAAAATTCGGTCTCTGCGAGATTTTAGGTAGTGAATTTCGGTAGCACCCACTCTGGTGCATCTCTGTGAAAATTCCATCTCTTTCAAAAATTTGGTAGAGAATTTAGGTAGTTCCCATTGTGTGTCTCTATGCAAATTTTGGGTAGTTCCATAAAAAACGCAACACCTCTAGCTTGGACATGTGCAGAGAAAGTAGCAACTTTGAGTAGTATCAACACCATTATATTTAGGTGATTTGGCATCACTGTAGGTAGCACACCAGTGGGACACAAAAAATAGACTATTCTATAGTGCCATAGCACTACATAATGTCTACATTCTTACTGCTGAAGAAGTTAGTTCTTCACAAAAAGACCAAAACTCTGAACAATAAGCACTTAGAAGCCTATATAGGTGGCTGAGGTAATGTTTCAACAAAATTTTAAATTTCAAAAAGGGCCATCCTAAAAAATGGGTCTCACCTTTCACCGACTACTTTGTTACCCTGACACTCTTTCTTGTGGGAGGAGGATCCTCATTTGGAACAACAATATTTTTCCTTTTAGCAATGACAGGATTCTTCAGTGGAGCTATGATCTCCTTGACTGTTGGTGTCTCCTTTTCGATACTTGACTTCAACCCGATACACCGCAAGTTTCTGTTGGTGTCTCCTTTTCGATAGCAGCTTCAACCAATACCTGCAAGTTTCTTTGAGCCACTTCATCTTGAAAATGCGACAACTCTACTTTGAGACACTTCATCTTGAAAATGCTGCAACTCTACTTTGAGCTTCCTATTCTGAGTCTAAAAGCCTATATTCTACCTATAAAGTTTTTTGAGTTGTCTATGAATGGGCTAGGCATTTCTTGCTACAAACCTTGCCAGGTCAAGGGTGTGATTATATCCATCCATGCTCTCTTTCATCTTAACTCTGTCAGACATGGCTTCTGTTTTCAATTGAGCCACCTCCTTCCTAGCATCCCTAAGTTGCCTGATTAATCTTTTGAATGTCTGACTGTCAAGTGGAGTAGTGACATGCACAGTCTTAGCAGGATTTTTCATGGTCTCCTCTTCCTAATGCATAGGAATTTCCTTGTCTGTCTCATCCAGAATTTTCTTATTTTGTACAGGGGTTTCTTCTTTCCTCTCCATAGGATTTTCAATTCCTTTACCCTTCTTCTTTTGTAGGATAGAGGCTTTTGATAGAGACTATTCTTCAAAAACCTCTTTAGGAAATGATGATCTTGTGAAAGGTTGCTTGCCCTTGGTATTGGCTGTTGGAGGAGAAGGGGAGAAGTGCAGCTTCTTCCCTTTCTTTGCTATAGTTTTAGTAGTAGAAGGAACTTCTTCTAACTCTGGTGGAAAAGGAGGTGAAAAATCTCTTTGTGGGGAATGACAATCTTCCTCCTCAGTTCTTGTGACTTGCTTGATGACCTCTAAAACTTGAACAAGAACTCTGCCTTTTCTCTTCTTGCTAGTACATGCTTTAGCAACACTGGTGGATGATAAAGGGCTTGCATTCCATGATTGAGGAGTGGCTTCTATATCCAACTTGAAGGGGGAAGCAACAACAAAATGTTCCCATGAGATATCTTTCTTACCCAATTCTTCAGAGACTAGCATTCTAATCAATCCAGAGTGGAAGATGATAGTATCCACATCCTTAGACTTGGATTGAATCATGTCTGACATCTTACCTATGCTCCTTAACAAATAATAGAGAATATTCAATTCAATTTTACCAGTAAAATGCAACAAAATCCTTATATGATACTGACACAATGTGTTAAACCTCCCTTAACATGTAAAGTACCTCCAGATGATCTTCAATATCTTGTCAAACTACTCAATCAGCTGATTCCTTGGCACACCTTTAGACAAATCATTGGCTTGATGTTTAGGCTTAAGGAAATCTTTTGCATAGGCTGCATTCGAAGCCATGGCTTTAAACCATTTCTCACCTGTGATAGGGATTCCTGTAATTCTAAATCCCCTAACTTGGTTCTCCTACCATCAAAATGTAAGGAAAATTACCTTGTCACCTCAGGATGGCCTCTTTGGATATTCTGGCAGAAAGAGAGGCATCCCACTCTTTGAAAAAATTTTCTTGCCATGGGATCTGTCTCAAAAATATGCATATCCACAGGTTCAGTCCTAACTACCTTTCCCCCCTTGTGTGACTTCTTCATATGAGGAGTCTCCATAGCTTAGGATGAGAGCTTCTTATGGCTATGGGGTAGTAATGACCAGGAGGACCTAAAGTCGAGCTTCAAATGGACAAAGTTGCACTTTTACAAGAACTTCTCCTTAAACCAGACTAATTGCTAGTAAGCTAAGACTTGGTTGTGGAAATACCTCCCTTATATTTGTGCAAGTATTGAACACTTAGACAATGAGAGGGTACTCTGTAATTGGCCCTTTGAAGCTGGGTAGAAAATTCTCGACTCAAATGTCAAAGGAAGCAGGGGAGATAGAGTGTGGTTAAGTAATGCCTTAGGTAGCGCAATGCGTATGCATAGGAGAGAATTGTTTAGATGTTGTGAGATCAGTAGCTATGTTGGGTGGATGTATCAGACTTTGACATACAGGTAGTGAAGTTCATAGGTTTGAAATGGGAGGAGACAAGGATAAAATGATGTGAAGAAAGGTCTCCCTTAACTATGCAATCCCGATAATCCAAAATTCTAAGCGCTAATTCTCTTTGAAAATTTATGTGCAGAGGAGGAAACATGAGATACCTGTGGAATAAACACTTGTTCGATGCCTCAACGAGATTTCAGGATGAATTCACAAACATCCCGGCCTCTGAATCTACCTCAGCATCGGATCTGGAAACACTATTGTCGACTGGTCAGAATTGAGATTTTGCGTAGCACAACAATCTTGAGTTTTTCAAAATCACAAACTGTTATCAGAGCTCGTAAATATGAGATCTTGAAGGCATCTTTTTAACCAACTTCTGGTGCTGAAAACAAGGAAAATGAAATCAACGTTTTAATCATAACTCAAGATGGAAAATGATGAATGGGAAAGGCGCTACGGAAACTCCTGATGTGTGGGCAGTGCTCCAATTCAAAAAATGATTGGACAGGTAAGAAAAGGACAACAAGGCATGGCTACGAGGGCATGAATGAGGAAATGGTCTTAAAAATCAATCTAGTCATGGAGAGGATCGATCCTAGTGACAAGTCATAGGGGGGGATAAACAATAAGTCATGAAAAAAAATGGTTCTAACCAAATTCACATGAGGATCAAAACATAAGTCATGACTTAACACTTTATTTATCAAGGGGATCCTATAAAACACAATTCTAAAAGGGGTGAAAATTAAAAAATAAAAATCTAAGGCTTAGGAAAAAATTGAAACAAACTAAAAAACCCAAGGCAACTTAGTGTGATAACACAGTGGTTGGTGAAATGCTCCTAGCGTGACTTGCAAAGGCTAATAGAAAATCTCTAACATGAATTGCAGAGGTTGGTGATGAATTCCCAACATGACTAGCAGAGGTTGGTGATGAACCTTCAACATGACTAGCAGAGGTTGATGATGAATCCCCAACATGACTAGCAGAGGTTGGTGATTGATGTGTAGTGTGACTAGAAGTGACTAGAATTTCCACCCCAACATGACCTGCATCAACTGGTTGTTGGTATTCAACATGACTTGTAGAGTTTGTCGACCAATATCCAACATGACTATCATAGGTTGGTGATATAATGCTAGTATGACTTGCAGTGACTAGACTGGTGGTGGTTGGTTACAGAATTTGAGACCAAGGTTTCAGGAATGACTGGTTTTGAGAAATTGTAGGCCAGGAAGGGTTCTAAGGCCAACTAATAATTAGAGAGCACACCAAAGTAAATAAAAAAGGACAATGCACACAAAAAGGATATAGTGATTGAAAAGGGGCCTCCCTCCCTAAAGTAGGTATGCCTCGCCCAAGAGGAGCCTGAGACTCCCTTCAAAATACCAGAGGTATCAGAATCAGTTATAAGGGCCCTCGTGGGCTTAACAATTCAATCGTTCAGATCCCCTCAGAGAGGTAATCCTCCATAAATTTTGTGTGCTATTCGACCCTTATCTGACTCAAGGTACCTGTAGAATAACCCCTGCAAGTAACCTTTGTGGCTACCTATGTCAAACAACTAAGCCACCACAATATAACCAATGCACAAGAAAACAATTGTAAGTCAATTCCACTGTATGGGTAGGGTAAAAAATTCCAAAATCGTGAAAACATCCCCTCTCACAGAGTTAAAGGTACTAGCAAGACCCCCATATATGAATAGATGCCCATAAATATCTCTGACGCTAAGAAGGGATTGGAGGGATATCTCCTCAACCAACTTCGCATGACCTTGTGCTTAACTTTGGTGTGAGCGGAGCCTCCCGACGTCACCAATTATACAATGGATTTCACCACTCACTTAGTCATTCACATATGTCGAGTTTAATAGCCTTGAAGAACTTTACTCACAAAATCCTATTCCAAGGATCTAAATATTAAGCTAGTTTGTGCACCCTCAAAAATAAAATCGTTTCTAATCAATTTTAAATTTATCAGCATTACTTTTAGTGGCTTTGTTTACTCAAAATATTTGGTCGTGAAATTGATGATGTTATGACTAGGCAAGTAAAAGAAATGAATATGAATATAAGGCAAAGTCCTAACTTCAATTCTTAACAAATGATAGGATTTTCAAAATGCAATTTTCAATTCAACTCTGTGATTTCAAATAATATGCAATCTTTCCATACATGTATCAAGATCAATAATAGGAACCCAAAAGATAAAATGCCATAATGAAAAACATATATATATATATATTTATTTTCAATATAAAGGAAATGAAAATGCAAGGACTGAACAACAACTTGATATATAAACCCTACTATAAGAAAAAGAGACAAACCAGGAAGGATATCAAGAAGCAAACACCCAACCCAAGATGCAAGGACAACCAGTGAAAAAGATGATGAGAAAGACAAACCGCCCAAAAATTCAACCAAACAATGGTTTCCCATCACTCTACAGGCACTTAATAGTCATGGAAGAGATCCAAGAAGAATTAGAAACCATCAAAACTTACCCAAAAAAAAACAAACTCAACAATGAAGAAAACAAGGATGATGTACAAGACTATTTAGGAGAAAACCACGTATATACACCCCCTACAAAATGACAGCTTGCGTATGTACGCGTCTGTCAAGGGAAAACCTACGTATATGTATTGAAACGCTGGAAGGTTAAGGATAAGGCCAAGAATCTCAGACTCAAAATGAAAATGGGTTGTCAAGCAATCAAATTACAATAAAATCAAGATAATCGAGAGAAATCACAGGAGAAGAACACTCCAAACCCCGAAAATGGGATTCAATCCCCAGCATGGTCGCCAATTTTGTTACAAGGAAAATCACTCTATGGAATGAGGTAAACCAAAAAAGATAGAAATGACTGTAGAAATCAACTCTAATCTCAAGTATTCTATATAAACAAGCATGCTAACAAGACAAGATAAAATGCCTACCTCATTTGGAAGTTCGATGAAGTCCACCTTTGAGCACTTGACCCAAAGCTATATACCTGCAACTTGTCCTCAACAACCAATATACGCACGCATATGGTGATAATATAAAAGGTTAGCACATATAATAACATAATCCATCAATATTCATTAAAATTATTCCCATGGAATAACAATTCAAATATTTGTGAGACATTAATTGAATGAGAAAATAGTATTTCCATTAAAATGTAATCAACAGAAGTGTATGAATGACAAACTTCCGTGTCGGCACGTTCGGAACTGAGAAACTAAGTCCCTTTCGTCTAAGCCTCCACCACTTCAATCCTCCACCAAAGGCAAACTCATATAAGAGGGACAATGAAAAATTTCTCTAGTGTAACTTTTCTCTCAAAGTTGAATTATTCTCCCCTTTTTTCCACAACTTGGATATGGCCCATTTCTAGCCTTCAAATGGAACTGAAGGGCCAAGTCAGAACGTTTCTAGTATATGGAAGGTCAAGGATCATGGATCTCGTGACATGACATGGAAACTTGACACCATTTTTTAATTTTGGTCACAAAACACGATGTACACAGGCTATAATAGTGCAACCTATGTATACTCATGTTGTATAGCTATTAGGGCACGTATATGTGGAAAAATATGTATTTTAGCTATGGGAATTTCAAAAAGGGGACTTCAAGTCTACATAGGGAAATGGAAAAGGCCTTCTAAGCAAGTTTCATGGGGTAAGGCAAATCTTGCGATAACAAGAACGCATGCACATTTCTAGAAATGTGCACGCATTCCTAATGTGACAGATTTAGAAAAACCTGAACCTACACTCAGTGCGCCACATATGCATATTCCTAGGAATGCATGCGCATTCTCAATAATGTGACCACATTCTTGTTGGCCCTTGACCAATTTTTGGGAGATCCTTGGTCAAATTGACCTATTTTGGGACTTTGACAGCCCATCGAAGATGGGGCAAAAGACGAAGCAGAGATCATGGGATCTCGACCCCTTTTTGGGTCCTTTCTAGGATTTGGGAATATGTAATGGGAATGGGCTATCAGCCCATGGGTTTACCCATGTTTAGGCATATTTTGTAAAGTATAAATAGATTTCTAGGAAATGTAAGGAGAGGGGAATAGGCATCTATGTGATGTGAGACCGATAAGCTAAGTGCTAAGTGCAAGTTTGGTTTGTAGATGCTCTGTGCATATTGTGAGAAACTTGTAGAGCTAAGTGAAAGTGGTTGTACTAGACCGTGAAAGGCTTTGTGCTAGACCTAGCTCGAGGAAGGAGGAACTTGCGAGGTGCGCATAGATCTCCTATTGTATGCGGAGTAGGGTTTTTGTGGCTCTATGCATGTGGATGACTGATTGAAGCCAATAAATAAGAAGAGTTGGTGGACGTAGCCCCAGGGTGGGGGTGAACCACGTAAACACTGTGTTATTCTGCTCTTTGTAATGTTCTGATGTATTTATGTGTTATTTTCTAAGTGCTTGATATAGATAGATAGATATATCTGTTTATGCTTTGTTGTTATGATGAATCTAGATGTTAGAACTGATATAGGTGAATGTTCTTAGTGCTTGAATCTGCTAGATCTGATCCATTTCTTTATGCTAAGTGCTTAAATACATTAGATCAGGGTGAATGATGCGATGCTCTGTTTTATCTGCGAAGTAGATATTGGGTAAATAATGATGAACTAACGGCACTAAGTGCTCTATTAAGTGTTATAATCATAGATCTGTGTCCCAGCTAAGGTTGTAGACACCTGAGTCCTGCAACCACCCCTGCCTCTACCTATGGTGAGACTTCATCTGCTTCACAGGTGTTGCTGAAAGGGCTGGTAGTTATGGTTTTGTTGGTGCGTTGTTGTAGCTTTGAACCCTGGGTCTGCCCCTATGAAAACAAATGGTTCTTTTTCCATGACCTAAAATTGTAATTGCTAGGAACTGAGGAAGAAGAATCTTTGTGCAAAGATCCGACCTGACATTGTGAAAGCTCTGTGTGTAGATTTGTTTCTCTAGTATGCATAACTCTACTTAGTTTGACAAGCTCTGTGCTAAGGAAAAGATGTCCAATCTGAAGAAAAGAGGCAAGATCTGAAAGCTTTGTGCTCTGAGAAAGGAAAAAGTGAGACTTTTTTATTAAAAGAGGTAAGACCTGAAAGCTCCGTGCTCTAATAAAGGTAAAAATATTGAAAATTTCTAAATCTAAAAGCTTTGTGCTCTGTAGAAGTAAGATAAGTGTAAAATTTTGTTTCAACAGTATGGATCGAGGTATGTTTGATAGATTCTATCCTAGCTTGAAAACTAGGGTATTAATAGATGAAAGAAAATTTGATATGAGTAGATCTGATAAGAATAGTGAAAAATATGTTATACCTATGCATGGAGAGATTATTTGGACTAATAAGTGTATGCAAGACCCTAGAAAGAAATGTTTGCAGGTTAACTACCATGATCCTAGCACGCAATATAGGAAAGGCTGGGGATCATTTAAAAGAAAGAGAGGATTAACCCTCTGTTACAGTTGCAGAAAACTGGGACATCTTGCTAAGGAATTCCCTGGGAGAAGACCTAGTTGTCTTTGTTGCAAAGGTATGGACCATGAAGTATTGGATTTTCCTAGAATGATTGCTAAGATTGAATGAATGAACATGAGACAAGAAAACCCTAGATCAGATCCAGAAACTAAGATTATGACAGAATCCCAGAAAGAAACAAAGAAAGTATTGCTATAGATGAAAGAAACCTTGAATGACCACCGACATGTTAGATTATCAGATATCTTCAAATAAAAATAATGCATTGAAGGAAGAATAGGAGACTTCGACATTGAATGTGTTCTAGATGAGGAAACACAAGTGAATATCATGACAGAGAGAACTTGGGAAGCTATAGGGAGGCCTTCTATGATTCCTTCATTGGGAGGAATAGGACTATTCAAAGGAAAGATGATAAACCTATGTGGAAAGCTCACTCGGATACCTATGAATGCCAATGGAAATTCGATAGAGGAAGATTTTGAGATTATTAAATTTATTGAGAACAGTGCCCCATTTACCATGCTACTAGGAAAACCTTGGATTGAAAGAGATCAGGCCAGAAGGCAAGAAGAAGAAGCTTTAGAGTATAAGAAGCAAGAGTTAAAAGCATTCATGACTAGAAGGATCACACACTTGATTGAAGAACAAAAGGACAGATCGAAGCTATTTAACACTACAGACTCATATGTCGAAGTTGCAAGAACACTAGAAGACCCGTAGAAGATTGAAATATCTATGCCAAATAAAGAAAAACGATCACCCTCGAAAATTAGGAAAGAATCTCAACAACGTGAAGTACCTATGCCAAAAGAAGATAAGAATCAGAATGGAAAAAGGTCGACTGAGACAAAGCTCACTAGGAAGAAGGCTAGAAAGCTAAGTGATTCTGAACACTCTACACTGGTTCAGGCCTTTAATGAATTTCAGGTCAGATCAAAATTTTATTTACATCATAATGCGTGCCGACGAACACAAGAAACAACTTCAGTTCTACTACAAGTTGATGGAGGAGTACTTGGACAAGATCACAAAGGACTGGTCGGTGGACCTCCTTTTTCCAGTAGCCCTGCTAAGATATCTGACATTGACAACACAAAAATAATATAGGACACACCCGGACCAAGCAGAACAAAGAAGACCGAAAAGGTCCAAGAATTAGACAGTGCATCCGTGAAGACTGCTTCCATATCACTAGATCAAGGAGGTGATGGTGAAGATTTATATGACAGAGAAGTCGAACAGAATAAAGTAGATGAGGTTGATCCCATGAAGAAGAGGAAAGGTTCACCTACGAAACCTTCCTCTCGGAAGAAATCGAATGCCACCATGACCAAGATGCACACCATTCTCACCTTCGATGACTTCGAATTCCTCATATTAGCCATGCAAGATGATTCGCTATAAATAGTAGAGAAACAAGAAGAAAATCAAGAGGAGATGTATGATTGAATTGAGACTGAACTCCAAGGGGTACAACAGGCCCTATAGTGCCAAGAGAACCAGAATTGGGAGATGAGCCAGTTCAACTCCACCGCCTAGCCGACAT